>JAMBLF010000635.1:0-227649 GCA_030578115.1 Leucoptera coffeella | reverse complement strand
AGACCGTTATTGCTATCATCTAAATACACAATTAATTGGCCATGTGATTACTGTGAACTATTTACTATAAATTTCTGGGATATGAATAATTTGATTAGCTAACTTTCATTTGATTGTGCTATGTATGTTAGTAGCTATAAAGATTTGGGTTATACATTTATTATGCAGTCTTGATGATTTGTATATATACATGATTAAGGTGTTCCTAGAATCACTACCTCTGCAATTGCGGAGATGGATTCGGAACCTTTAAATATTCCAAAAGGACTAGTGGTCGGGTTATACAAAAAATTTAAGTGACGTTAATTTTAAAGTTACGTGTTTTATTATAAATATTTAATAACGACGTGGAGATAATTTATAATTCGTACGAATTATACATTATTATAATCGTAATAAGTGATAAACAAAGATTATTTTTATGAACTTAGTGTTATAATTAGATAGGTACGTTCACTTTTAAGAATGAAGTTTGGGAGGCATACGGATTCCTTTCATAGGTAACAGCTTTTTAGTTGGCAAAAGCGTTTCTGTTGGTCAAATCTTCAAATTCAAAGAACTATGAAGTGATAACCAATCCGTGACACTTCGGTATTCTCGATCTACAGAGGGCGTAACGTTCAAAGGGTTAAATAGAAGTAAATAATAAGACATTATATTTATAGGGGTATACAATGTATTGTGGTACCTGGGAATGCTTACAATACAAATTGCCAATATATCACAAACTTGCCGAATTCGAGAATTGAACCCGGGAACTTTAAACGCGATTAGAGACTAGAGATTTAAGAATCAATACGATATAGATTGATCAAGATAACAACATTTTTCAATCAGTAACACGTAATTACTATAAGAATAATGGTTAGTTTCAGGAATACAAATTCCTATTTTTACTTACATCAAAGAAAATTCACTACAGAAACATAAATAACATCACTATTTGCCACTAACACAGTTAATCACTTAACACAATATTTAAACGATAAATTTTAAACGATTCTATTCATAAATTAGCAACTTTTTTATACAACTAGTCATTTATCTTACATAATACATCGAAAAAACTAAAAGTTACCAATTATAAAGTATTGTATGAAACGCGCGCCATTCTGAAAATTCTAAGCTAAACTGACAGAAAAGAGTTAGCAATACTCTTTGCTCACACAACTCTGCACCTGCGATGCATATAGCACGGAAATTTGACCTTTAAACAATTTGCGGCAAGGGTGAATTTCCTCTGAAATTGTTTCGTGGTCGTGTTCCAATTACGAGCAAAATGTCGTTGCATTGGAAAATGTCAAACTGCCGAGATTATTGCACGGGCGGGAAACGGGAAAATTTTTGCGTAATCTTTATTCCTTTATATTTTTATCTTATATATATTTTTGAAGCAAATGATAGTTCAGAAACACAATAATGGTGTGTTCGAAGTAATTAGCATCTAAGTTTAGCAATCTTTAAATGGACGTTGTTAATTCTCAAAGGTATACTTTTTCAACATCAATAAGTAATGTATAAAACAATAACAGTTCTTCTATGTAGATAATACATTTAGTTGAATAATTGACATTTATTTTAGTTTAACAGCCCGTATAGTAAAAGCGTGTAGTTTTCCTTACACCAAAAATACTAAGCAATTTTACTGACAAACAGAAAGCTTTAAAAAGCTCTGAGTAAAATAGTGTTTTGAAGAAAAGTAATACGAGTAACACAGTAAGCGGAGAATAATAGAATGACACTTTTCTTATAAATAGTAACAAATGATCATACAAACCTTGATCATCGAAAAACCTGACATAAAATTTGTTCAACAAATAATTGGTTCCAGTGGCAACTGATTAACATACATCGGCCATCTTGAAAAGGTTCATTTACAGTCCGAATTATAAACAAATAGGATCGATTGATAAGCATCTATAAATAGGTTACCTACCTTTTAATGGCTGCCACTATCCGAAAACATTTTCAAAAAACGCCCCAGCTCACCGCGCACAATTAAACCACTGTTTACTAAAACATAATTTGACCACGGTTTTGGGTATTTATATAAAATTATTTTATAAATTAGTCTAAAATTGCAACAGATTTAACGTAACGCCGTCGATGGGGCTAAATTCGTATAAAATTGAGGTTCTGACGGAACCGGGCAGAGCTGGGATGCTGTATTGATCTCGCGGCGCAGAAGACTCGCGCACAACATCTACGGGGGCTCCTACCACGGTACACAAAATAAGGTAACATAGATTCGCGTCTTATGTTGGGTAGTTAAATTATTGACATTGTTGTTACTCTATTTAAATAAACTTTAAAATTAAAAATCTTGTTTATATAAATAAATATCATTTTTGTAGTTAATTTATATTCATATCACTGGCACATAATGAAAAATATGTAGAAACACATAACATAGTAATTTTTAAGTAAAATAAAAAACAAAATATTTTAAAAGTGAACGTAGTTCTTTGAAGTAATTTGTAATAACCTATTACGAGTATGAGAATGTATAACTCGTACGAAATATTAATTCTCCGGCTCATCGTTAAACAAAAAATTATAATAAATCTCGTAACTTTATTAACTAAATTCAAAAATAACGTCACTTCAAGAATATTTGTATCCATAACTTCACGACCATAAATACTTAAGAGGATAGTCAGAGGTTCAAATGACCATCTCCGTAATTGCAGAGCTTTTGTTTCTATGGCAACCTTAATCAATAATAATCAATACAAATAAAATAAGACTTCACAACAGGTAAATAACCCAAATCTTTATTGCTACTAACAATTCAAAACTATTCAAATCCCGGAACAGTATTTCAATAGTACATTTTTCACAGTAAATATGTGGCCAATAAATTTTGTACATATTTTTAAGATGCTGACAATAACAGTCTCATAATTTGTCACATTTTATTCGTAGAAAAGGGACAGATTAATATTTTCAGACGTAGGTATGTTAGGTAGTGATAAACGTATTATTATTTGATCTCCATGCGAGTTGGGATTGGAACAGAATGTAACTAAATATCCTTAGTTCTTTTTGCCATAAATAGTGATATAGTTTTTACTGATTTTGGGTTTGTGAATTTCGAATATAATTTATGTGAAATCGGAATAGCAAGTGACAAAAGTTTTAGGTCTTTAATGAATAGAAAGAGTAATAGCCTAGCAATCTGTCACAACATTATATTCCAACATTGTATTAATAACAACTGTAATGGTAATCATTAATATAATAGTCCAGTGCTTGTAAATGACGACATGGCTTACCACCTGTCACATTGAGTACTGCCTTGGTCAACACGTGGGTTCGAGGGTGGCCATAGAATTACTACCTTCGCAATTGCGGAGATGGAAACCTGAACCTCTGACTACTTAATGGTCGTGAACGCGTTTGTCTTTGTTTTTTTTTATTTAGGACACTTACAACCAATCGAACTAGCCCCTTGGTAAGCTCATTTAAGACTTGTGTTTTTTTTGTTACACAATCGTGTTTACAATCGACTTGTCTCCATAGTAAGGGGCCACGAGGAATAGGATGCTCAGGTGCGTCCCGCTCCCCGCTCCGTCCTGCATAAATCACGACCTCTTTTAAACCAGGGTAGCCGGCGTATGACGTCGACAAACGAACGTGACGTAAGCAGAGGTTACAAGGAAATGTGGGAAGAAATAGGGTCTTGTAAGTTCAGTTTATTATAATATCGATAGTAATAGTGAATGTAACCATCGACTAAGAGCATAAAATAATAATAAATATTACGACCTTAAATTCGGTCTCTTCTGAAAGGGATTTAAAGAAGTGTATGTATAGGAGTAGGTAAGCTTAACCACCATGTTGTAAGATTTGTCTTAGTGATAAATGGAGACGTCTTTATGTTCTTGGGAAAATAAGTCTGTTTGAGACAATTGAGCTACCAACTTGCGTTTGTTGTAAAATATGGCTAATTATTAATGTGCAGGCGTACTTGAGTAATTAAATATATTAATGAATTCACGTAGTGCCTGTTAGGAGTGCAAGATTGGTACTCTTAACATCTTCTATACTTTACTATTACAGAAGTGACTAACTCGTGCGGTTAAGGCGTTAGGCGACACAGGAATCTACTTAAGAGTCTAGTTTGAAAGGCCATTTAAATAAAACATCTACATATTAATTTGTCGCAATGAAGTTGATAAATATATTACTTTTACGGTGATAGAAAACTTCACGAGAGTAAACCACCAACAAGGTTATGTAGTACTATACTATTTGTCACGTTTTGTAGCGAGTATGTCGTAGGTTGCGACTAATTTCGACTTTCAGACGCTTTCCAAACCTTATATTACAATTAATTAATACTTTTACCACAGATAATAAAATACTATAGGTGACTATAGTATATTTTTAGTCATAATCTATGTTTAATAAAAATTTTTGGTCATAAGGTTAATCATATGGAACATTCCATTGACCCCTTAGTCGCCTCCTTCAACATGACGGGAAGAACGGCAGATAACATTCCTTTTACGTCCCAGCTAGCAAGGGACTAATGTTCCATACGGCATTACAACCCCAATATTATAGCTAAAAAGTTTACTAGAAGATATTATCGTGTCTCCGAGGTTCTGAACATTCCGAAAGGGTTAAAAAGACGTGAATGTAGGTATATATGTCCATAAGTTAACCGCAGAGACGTTGTGTCTCAGATGTTCTGTCCATGCCAAATGGAATCGATGGAAGTGAATGGAATCGATAATAATATTTATGTTATTGTGAGTCGACGCTGACAATTGATTATTATATTTCCGCAGAATAGTCATGTGTTTCAATAGTACCGAATTATAATATTTCATTTTAGCATGAGCCGACACTGACTATTGCCTATTCCGAAGGATAGTCGTGAGTTTCCAAATAGTGAAATTTCAATATTCATTAAATACTCCTTTGAAATGAACTCGTTAAAAGTTGAACAAAGCGCGGGGTAACTGCTGTCAGTCAGTTGGTTTTGAAACTATCAAAAACTTTTAATTGTATCGTAGAGGCAAAGAAACGATGTTTTTGTGCCTGTAGACGAAATTAAGTTGGTAAACAATTTACTTTATGATTATTATTTTTGCGTTAGTTTCCTTTAATTTATTAATACATACGTACCTACATATATTCACGCCTTTATTTCCCTAATGGGAAAGGCAGAGTCTATCGATCGCCGCCTGAAACGATTCTTACAAATCTCTCTAGCTTCATTGGCACCCATTAACCTTCTCATACATGCTCTTCTGTTAACTTAACACTTCGTACACCCGCCTTGAGAAGAATGCCTCCAATTTGATCTGTATAAGTTCTACGCGGCGTACTCCTAATTTATACATAAAACTAAATAAAAAGTGCTAGGCTAGGACTTAAAAAGAATTGCCGTTCTTCCCGGCATGTCGTAGGAGGCGACTAAGGGACTAGGAATAAATTGATCTATTGGGGCGATGAACTATAAATCTGTCACCAATGTTCCATATGACATCACAACCCCAATATTATAAGCTAAAAAGTGACCTAAGAGATACTAAATCTCCGACGCTACATACACCCCGAAAAGGATTGAAGGACGTGAATGTATATGTGTATATAATAAATATATAATACTACATTTATATATTTAATTAAATCAACATATGTATATAATACTGCGATTATATGTTAAAACAAAATGGCCCTGCAATGCACCGAACCCAGTCACGAAAGTTGGGCTTAATGGAGCGTGGCTTTTTAATTGATATGGGCTTGTGGCGTGCTGGGTGCAGCCTAATTACTTATTTACTAACTAACCCAGAACTAAATCAATATTTAGGCTATCTTGCTAGTTGGAGGGTAAATAGAATGCTAATTGGCTGCCTATCTTCCCGTTTTGTGGAGTCATAATAGCCCATATAGTAATCAAATCGAAAAGGGTAAATTAAGTATATTATACGTACAATTGGATTTCTGTTTATCCAAAAAAAAATAGCGCGAATTTAGTGCTTATTTCGATAGCCATCAATGTTGCATACACAAAATGAACTTGCACATGAGTTTAAGCTCAATATTTCGAAATTTTTAACATCATAAGTGGATTCTTAGAATTATCTCGTGAATATCTTTGCTTCATTGTAAAACGAGGTAAAACCCATGAAGCAAGAAGGTGAACGACAAGTAGGTTGTTACCAAATGTGCGACCTCTTTCGATTTTGTGATGTAATAGAAGTTCCGGGAATTATTCATAGAGATAATAATAAAACCCTTTTAAGTATATTCACACTGATGACATTCCAATCCTTAGGTTATACCATATATACGCTCAAATACTTTATAAAAGTTCATGTGGGTACACTAGCATACAATATATTGACAAAATTACTTAATTGATTAATAAAATAAATCTGCCATTAGTCATACATGCTCTATTAGTCAAATATCCTGTATGGCACAGCCACAGCCCCCTCTTACCAGTCGTGGGAGGAAGAAAGTAAAACGGAGAGCATACGGCGCTCGCTTCATTGCTCTTCACGAAAGTGAACGCAGCACAACGCACGTACCCAAAGTCTTAACTAAAAAAAATAAAAAATATTAGTTTTCGGAAAGCGCGGGAACTGTGATTTTTCTTCTCGTACAAATTTTATTGGTGAAAACAAAAAGAAATGTAAAAGATTGAGTAAATGGATTGTAAAAAAGTGTTATTATCGCATTGTAGCAATCGGTTTACGAAGTGAAGTGTTCACGTAATCGCGAGTGACGGAAATGGATCGGCTTGAGAAGACATGCGTTCTGCTCTTCGGTATGTATGTTGTTTGGTCTTTTCTTTGTTGTTTATGCAAATATGGCGAAACAATAACAGGAAGAAAAAGTTTGACCTTTCGGGCGTTTCTTTTGATCGCTTATCGAACGAAGGGGAAATTTTGACTGATGCATATCATTACTAATGCTATGTAATCGCTTACATCTGTAACCTTTCATTAATTGATATTATTACGTGTGGGACTTGTGATTGTTCTCGAACACAATGCAAATATATCCCTTTCTTTCCTTTGAATGTGGCAATTAGCATTTTCGGAATTATAATTGAGCATAAGTTTCCTAAATACTGAAAACAGTATGTAAATAAATAACGGTGTACTTACTCATAAGTTTGTACCACTTAAAGTCAACAATGCTTTACCAAAAATTTCAAATACCTACTTTCAATACAGCGTATACTTGCATCAGTAGAGAATCGAACCACAGGCTTGTGTTATGAAACCACAAATCCATTAGATCAGTAACTTTACCCTATCCATTGATAATAAACCTCGGGTTCAAATGAATATTATACAATAATTATATTTATTAAATACACAGTGCCAATTGAAACTACCCTAAAACCACTATTTCATCTTATACCAAGCCGAGTAGAAAGGCAGCTAGTTTCAATTTATTCGTTGCCAAGGGATACATTACTATTGTATTCGTCAATAATAAATTATTATTGTCATTGCGTGACCGTACGAAATAGAATTTGTTCCAATACGAGATGAACAAGCAATCAAATCGAAGATTTCTAAATAAAATCATGCAAAATATAAAGTGGGATAACTTTGAATAGAATCACTGCATTTCTTCTTGAAACTTAACAAGAACTAAGGAATGTAGAGAATAGCTGGAATTAAGAACATAAAATTGTAGAATGTTGAAATCTTGACATATTTTTAAATATTACCTAACGGACACACACAAACATTAATTATGATATTATTTTAATTTTGGCGGTTTGTTTGTATCCACTCTTTAAGTCTATGACTTATAGACATTTATTTGAAGATCTTATATACTTAATACATTGAGATTTATCTAGTTATTTGGGTGTTCTTATATTTCTTTATTCAAAAGAAAAAAGGAAGTAAATAATAAACAACACAAATAAGATATTTAAACTATAAACAAATAACATATTATTTTTTACAGCTTTTCAATCTCTATGTTACTAAATTACAGCCTTCTTATCATATATGGATGTATGTATTTATTACGGACTAAGAGTTATATAAGGATATGCCTTAACTAATTTCACACCCAACTCTTTAAAAATTCTTTTAACCTAGTCTCTTTATCTCCTCTTACTACGAAAGGCAGGTACTGCCATCTATTTATGTGAGACACACATCCTAGAGATCCCGCCACATAAGGTGGCATTTGGAGGCGTCGCCACAGTCGCGTAATTCAGTGTTACCAGTAAACACGCCAAAACTAGCACTCACTGTGCCATACGGCTCGATACATTATAGGTTTCATTTGTAACGGTCTTTGGTTGCAGAGCTATAAACTCAAATAAAACAAATTAATATATCAAAGTCAAAATATGTTTATTAAACTATTTCAAACATGATTAATAATTAACGGGACTTATCCTTCTTATTATATATTACATATATTATGTGTTCCTTCACTCTGTCCGCAATAGACCGTTTAGTGTGTTCGACGTAGGATTTCCCACAGCTGCAATCAATCTTATACACACCCTTATATCTTATATCATGAGTATAAATCGCGAATCTCTTAAAACTATTATTTCAAACATGGCACTGAGCATTGTCTTTACATATTTTTTACCGAGGTTAGATCAGCGAGACCCTAGCTTGGAGAAGAACTAACAAGAAACTCCGGAAATCAATTTATTATAATCACCCTTAACAAACATAAAAATTACAAAGAGTGGGCAAAAAACACAACGCTGGTAATACTAAATTTACCTTTCATACAAAATAACACGCAATGGCGGTAACGTCAAATTTAGTTCCAAGTTTGGCTACTGCCACCTTATGTGGCGGGGATCTCTATCTTACACGGACGAGAAATGTCACTTGAGATGCCAACATCATAATCTGCAGGGCACTAACTCAACAATTTTCATTTCTACCCGCAATTTGTCTAGCAAAAACTCACGGGCTGAGTGAAAGCCGTTTTCCCTTAATTAGAAATGTGTAGTACACGTCACACGATTGTCTTAATTGAAGGAAAGTTCGCCGTTTGATTTTGAATCTATTAGCCTACTGATTTGAACGACATTGCGTTGTTTATCGTGTACTAAAAACCCTATAAAATCTAGCTAATCAAAAAAAAACTAATCTAGGTCGTCTATAAAAGCTAGGGCTTTAGTCGCTAGGATTAAAGTACTTTATCTAAGAGACTGGCGGATATTTAATTTATATTAGGATGGAGTCTTAACATAATTATTTACAAGGTATAATGAATAATCCTGATACTTATGCTAATTATTCCCAATGAGACATAATGTCTCCGAGATTCGAACATAAAAAGACTAAGGAATATGACTTTATTTCTATCTATTCATGTGTTTCACGACTTGTGTATACAGATGATTAATCTCTAACGGGACTTATCGCGTAAGTTTTTTATATAATAAAGTTACCTTTATTAACCCGACGTTTCGGCTACGTTGCAGCAGCCATGGTCACGGGCAGACTATACACACTATGTATATATACTCCCTTTTTCATTGTGGCGGGTTAGTCAATGGCTTGAGAGCTCATTTACGAAATTTCGCAGGCATGTAAGGTATGGGTCACTCGAAGCCCGCGTTTCACTGAATAGACAGCACTCAACGTAATAGGTATAATATCTAATATAATAAGCATATGCTAAAATAACGTATATTATTATTATATTACAAATGTGAATAATACTAAAAGGCATAGTGATATTAATTACTTCCCGGCCACCATAGAACACCGGTTTTCATTCGATCACTGAAGTTTAGCAACTTTGTGTGTGTACTGTAAAATTATAAAACCTCCAAAGTTTTAAAAGCAAGCTGGTTACCCTAAACAGGTCCCAGACCAGTTGAGGACCGTTATCTCGGTGGGGTCATCGACTGAGTCCAAAACCTCGGTGCAACCGCATCGATACATGCATAAAGATCGCATACGTCGACTTAAGAGATATCTCTGAACGGTTCGGACGCGAACATATTGGGGGTCTCTTGGAGAAATATACTAACACGGGATATTGAAAAAGGGTGACGTTAGAAGTGCCTATAACCGCCGAGTGTGTATGAAGTGAGTGTCAATGAAGCGTAAATGGTTTGTCAGGATCGGGACGGATGGGGATCCGTGGTCTCTGCCTACCCCTCTAAAGAGAACGTGCTTGATGTGTAAGTGTGGGATATCCCGGTCTTTAATGTAACGTATTGGAAGGATTACCTAGGACACAGGTATAAGAACACTATGATATAGACTAGTAGTTTTCTAAGGTATGTCGGGTTAAAAGCTAACTACTAACACATAGATACAACTCCTAGTAAAAGGTGATAATGCCTTTTTACATTTCAGGGATTGTAGAAGTTATAACAGTTAGAAGGATGGATAGATGTCTCAACATTTTATTATAAAGTAGTATAGTATTATATTATCTGTGAAGTTGTGCTGATTTAGAGGGTTTGATTATTTATAGAGTCTATTGCATACTTATAATCTATGATCAAGAAACACCTCCGATTCCCCACTTGAAAAATGGTGTCTACTATTATATAAAATTATTAAAAATTTCAAAAATCAATACATGATTAAAAGTCTAAAAAAAGTTACTACTGAACCCAACCTCACAAAACCAGTCCCTCACTAACCGATACATCGAAACCGTACTCTTACACATATGTATCATCTTATAACCCCTTATTAAGTGTAACACTGACGCAACGCGATTCTTCTTAAATCGCATCGTGACAGAGGTTGTTAACCCACCCGATAACTGGTTTCCCCAGATATGATCGATACGGGGTGGTTAACAGTGTTGGACAGAACCAAAGGTTCCGAAAATCCTTTTGTTAATTGTTATCTGTTATTAGGGACAAAGATTAAGACATTTTGGAAATTAACGTGATAGTCTCAAACTTTTCTTACTAAAATAATAATAATATAACATTGTAGGACACTATTACACCAATATAACTAGTCCCTTTCTAAGTACCTACATTTAAGATTTGTGTTAAGGGTACTAGTCAACTTATATTTAATAAATACCTACTTATTATGAATGGATAAATACACATAGGTATAGCATATGTAATCAACGACCAGACTGGAAAGCAGAAGAAAAGCATAGTTTTTAACTCTGCCTCCACCGGGAATCAAACCCGGGACCTCACGAGTTAAGGTGGTTAACCAACCACGCCACGGAGGTCGTCAAATACCTAACTACTACTTAGCCTCCTATAACAGTATGTTGGTGTTAAGAAGCTAATCACATTACCCACACAGCACGGAGTAAAGTTAGATACATATTCTCAGGTCCGTTGATCCTTTATGTGATAGACAAAACCTATTTCTTAGTTATCTTGAAATCTATTTAACCTATCTTGTGTCGAACACTTTACTCGTGCTTGCTATATATGTTATGCTTTTATTCACTATCTACATAATACACATCTTGTATTTTGTTGTTTATCACCTGTTAAATTCGGTATTGACTTCTATTCATCAATAAGTTCAATACATCCATAGATGAACTACTTAACTGTTATTATTATGAAAATGCAAGTAAAAAATGTCAAGGAACAATATTCAAAAGTGTATACACAGTAGTGAACACCTAGTGTGCCATCTATGGAAATTATCGAGCACAACGAGGTCACCATTATCCAATTGGACTAAGCTTGATGAAGATGTAGATTAACTTTCCTGCACGCGGATGCGGAGTCATGTTAATGGGCGCGCGGCTTGCTAATTGTCCAAACCATCTGGGTAATGACGTCGAAAGTGACACATGGGTTTGTGGGCCACGCGGGCAGATGACTGTGGACTTTCTGGGCTGGCGGAACATTGTCACTTCGGCTGGTTGTTAGTGAGTAAGGTATACCTTAACTAACGTACCTTAACCTGTAGTATTACATTATCTGTGCCTTAACTATAGTTTACAATACGCTTCGCAAAGCGTTTAAGCAGAGGTTTACGTGTCTATATTTGTAATGGTGAAGTTATTGTTCTTGGTAATTTCGATTCTAAGTTTCAAATAGTCAGTGAATATTGTGACAGGTTTAGTCTGTCGTGATAGGTATCATGTCGCCTTGTAAAGGGACTAAATATTGCCTCAAATTGAGGTTTAAAATTATATTTCATAAGTATATTACATAATAATCAATATGGTTAAAACATTAGTATCAATGTACAATCATACATGTTGTAAATCATAAGTTTCTAGTAGCGAATCAGGAATACAACTCGTACAAATAATTTAAGCATATATTCGTATAGTTGTTAGTGTAAGTGCGAAAGTATTTTATATGGGCACATTTACGTTGTCTCGTAAACAATGAGTAACTAATATTTAGAAGCTTAATTATACCACTCATATGTTAAAATTTAACTGCAATGGAAGTTAAAACCATCAACTAGTTTTAACTTATAAACACCAACTTGGAAATAGCACTAAAATAAAAAAAAATTAAATACCATAATTTCCCAAACCGTGGTTTACGTAATTTCTCAAAAACTTTTTACTCACGAACTCTTCTAAACTTCTTTCATCCATTCTATACCAATATCCCACAATGATCCTACAACAAAAGCTGTATACAACCAAAATACCTACTTTCTGAAACGAGCACTTAATCGTTTATCCATGGATTTAAAGAAGACCACCATAAACATTACAAAACAACCTTTATTTCTTCACAACAGGGTCTATTCTGCTTTCTCATCAAAGCTACTATAGCCATTTGATAGTGAAAGTTGCTTGATGACGTCACTTGCGAAATTATTACGCGCCGGCGCAACGTTACTGCTTATTACGTTATCAGATCGATTCTACTCTGTGTCATGATCGGAATAGAATATTTATATACGGAATTCGGCGTAGCTCAGTCGTTGAGCCTTGATTCTGTATTACTGGTACAAGTTTCATATCTCGAATCATGTACCAATTGAAATGAAATTTTCTGTTCTTCTATGTACTTTTTTGCAAATAAAAATACACTTGTGCGAAATGCACCGAATACTACAATGAGGGGAAACATCGTGAGGACTACTTGTCCCCTAAACTGATAATAGTATCAGTAGTTGTAAATTTTGACACGGCTTACCACCTGTTACATTGAATACTGACTATCTGGCCAACACGTGGGTTCGAGGTGGCCATACAGATACTACTTTCGCAATTGCGGAGATGGACACCTAAACATCTCACAAGTCTTTTTATTGAATAACCAGGGAATCACGTTCGATCACCGAACTTAAGCAACATTGAGCGGTAGTCACTATCTGGATAGATGACGTTTTGTTGATTTCGGTATAGAAGAATAACAAACTCTCCACGAGTCTTGATTGAAACCCTGGATACTGGATATAACTAGCATGGACAATCTAACACATACATACGATGAACACAACTAGTATAGAATTTAGAGATTCAACAAATCTTATAATCACTTCTCCCTGAGAACTGAATTTAAAAATACTAGTCGGTGAAAAGGTGATCATCAGCAAAATATATACTAAAATATATTGTTAGGTACATAATTATCTTATGGTGCAAAATAAACTATCGTAAATGTAAACATTATCATATAATTTGCTATTGATCCAAATAGTAGTCAAATGTAATTGTTTTATTACATGTCTAAAACCTATAAAAATACTACTATTACGTTTGTGACAATATGATACAATAGTGTCAATACACATAAATTAATATATGTATACCTTTTACAAGACCAATAATTCAGTTATTGCATTTGCTAATTCAAGATTACTCATTTATTAGTTTAGACATTAGATTCAATAATTATTTTTAGAAAATTAAGTGTCCTATGCTAATTTAGGCCTTAGATTTAGATTAATTATAGATTAGATATATGTCCAAAGGTAACAATGATCATCGTAAAATTTGCAATTATATAAAATTAAAATGCCAAAAATAAAATAATCATTATAATAATAAAAATTTAAAATACGCTATGTACATCAGTACTTTTTCGTCATATACTCTTTTACAGAGTAAAAAGCGCTGTCCAGCAAGAATTTCTTCAGTCGGTGGCAGAACGGTTCGTCATCCTTAATATTATGAATTTCAGTGGGAAGGTGCTCTTAAAAATGTTGTTGCATAATGGAAGAAAAAGAGTTTTATTAGATATTTTTATACGATACTTTTAGCACCTGTTTTACCAATATACCAACTATTTTCACAACTACATTCCACCCAGTAGGCTGAACGTGACAAAAGATCTTGAGAAAGTTATTGTTTAGTACGCTAATTATAGGCTTTATTGGGAACCTAATAGCGACATGGCCTTAGGTAATCTACATTAAAGAATGAACCAATGCAAAGCTAAACAGCAAATCAACCTTAACAATCTCATTCATATATCCACACACATTTCTATGAGAATGTTACCCTTGATATGCTGCCATACACTAGTAATTTACTTTCATCTTAATTGCTGGTTAGGTGACAGAAACGTGATGGTAATTTTTCTTCTTACGTACATATACTTGCATAATATCTCTTCAAACACTTTGGCATAACAATAGAGGTTGTGATATTCATACAAACAAAAACGCGTTCACGACCATTAACCCTTGCGGGGTAGTCGGTGGTTCAGGTGTCCATCTCCGCAATCTGAAGGTAGTAATTCTATGGCCACTTCGAACCCACGTGTTGAGCAGATAGTCAGTACTCAATGTATATAGTGCCATGGTGCCATTCACGAACACTATTACCTGTTCGGGGAACAGGTAGGTTTCCTCACGATATTTTCCATCACCGTAGTATTCGACGCATTTCGTAAATGTATTTTTATTACGAAAATGTACATAGAAATTACTAAGCTACATTTCCGTACATGCTCAAGCGGGATTTGAACCCAGTACCTACTAATACAGAGTCAAGCCTCAAAGAACTGAGCTACGTCGTAATGTTGTGGTATTGTTGATGTAGATGTTTGAAGCAGATGGTTTACTAGTCTATCACCCAAAAGAACCAAATAATAACTATAGTCACCTTTAACTATATGCTAGAGAATTAATTATTATTGCTATCAGAGATGGAATGCTATCAGTGTCTTGGAAACCCTACCACCCTCTGACAGCGATGACTATAAAAATATTTTCTTTATAATATAACTTTTATTTGTATTTTAAGTTTATAGTTTTAATTCATTACTGTATTAATATACTTATAATAGTTAAGATTTGTGTAGCCATTACATATCTCCTTAGTTATCGTCATACGTTGTTTACGATTACTATCCTAGTTAAACCATCACCGAATTAATTTCATTCCCATGCATACACATTATGTCCTTTCCCTATATAGGAGTAAGCAGAGCGTAAGAATCCCTATTTTTCACCAACCTAGCACATTCGTTTATCTTCTGGACATCCATACATATCCTTATACACACTCCACGGATATAGTTACATAGGTCTACTCCCTCATTTTTGCTCCCTTTAACCCTTGGTAGTGGCAAGATATACCCCTAGCCTTTTTAAGGGTCCTCCTGTCACTACATTTTCTACGAAATCTTCAACGAACCACGAAACACTCTTACTTGCATTCTCTTTACATCCTAGACTACAAAGCAGTAAAACCAAGACCATCAATAGTCAAATCAGTTCCGCAAATTGAGCATGAAAGAGATTGAACAAAGGACGCCATCTCTCAACTGTTTAAGGAAATTAAGAAAGTGACTTTCGAAAAGAGATCTCGGGTCGCGTATAAGGCTGGTTGCGAAAGGACTAGCATTTTTGGCTTAGTGGATAAAGCGTAGGTGATCAAGGATTACGTAATTGGTACTAAAAACAAATATGCCTATATTTAGAAATTGAGAGTTTACAAACGTGTTCACGACCATTAACCCATGAGGGGTAGTCAGAGATTCAGGTGTCCATCTCCGCAATTGCGAAGGTAGTAATTCTATGGCCACCTCAAACATACATGTTGACCAGATAGTCAGTGCTCAATGTGACAGGTGGTAAGCCACGTCGTCATTTACAAGCACAGAATATTACCTGTTTGGGGAACAGGTAGGTTTCCTCACGATGTTTTCCCTCACCGTAGTATTCGACGCATTTCGTAAGAGTTGTGTTACTAGTAAAACGGTTTTCCACTTTTGTGACTCGTAATAAATGTTATTTTTATCATATGAACATAGTTATAGGAATAGAATGTATTAAAGCTTGGTATTACAAAGGTTTTGAGCCACTCGAAAGCTATGATATTAGTTAGCCAGTAGGTTCTGAGAGACTGATTTTTTTATGTATAATATATCCATATATACATACATAGATACATATCCTTCGTGGACCGAACAGTCTCCACACAAATCCTTTTACTTTTAATATAACTATCGAGGTTGCGATTGGTGACAGTTTTCTAGCCCATCGCTTATAAGAATATATTGGTCCCTCAATCACCTCATACAACAAACCTCGAACAATGACAGCTCAAATATCATTTTATTTACGTCTCGACTACTTTTTTTCTTGCTCAAAATATTTGCATAAACATATGTATTTCCTCGCGACCGATTCTGCTAATTAGCCCGCGTAAACAAAGACAAAAACTGTGTCAAGGTGCAGAGAGAAAGTAGGAGAATCCGTCTTCGCGTGATTCCCTCTTACGCAACGTGTGCCCACTATAGTCACTTTTTACGAGCGGATCAGTGACTAACGAGTGTGTATGAGGAGTTAGTCACTCGGATATTCTCTTATGCAATGTTCAAAAATAACAAATATTGTGTTGTTTTTACATACATACGTTATATATGGTATATGAATGTCAATAATAATAATAATTGGACATTATTACACCAATTGAACGAGCCCCTTGGTAAGTACATTTAAGACTTCTGTTAATGGTACTAGTCAACGTATATTTAAGAAATATATACATATTTTATTTAGATAAATACATATATAGCATAAATAATCAATAACCAGATAGGAAAGCAGCAGAAAAGCGTAGTTCTTAACTCTACCTCCACCGGGAATCGAACCCGGGATCTCATGATTAGCGTCCAGACAGCTAACCTATCGCGCCACGGAGGTCGTCAATGAAACTAAAGTGGTTTGTCAGGATAAGGACAAATAGGGATCCGTGATCTCTGCTATTCGCTCAAAAGGGAATTGGACATGATGTGTGTATGTATACGTTATATCTACTTACGTACCATTACATCAATTTTGGGATAGAGTTAGGATATAATATCTCCTTAGTTATATTTACCTTGACTAAAATGGTTGTGACAGTTTGCTAGCCCATTGCCTAATAGATTTTAAAGGCCCCAAATTTCTTAATCACCTCTGAAGACATTTTGGAAAGAAACTAATACTGGGACGGGACGAAAATTCCATTTCCCAGCTAACTAACTTTCTCAAATAAGACCTAAATCTCAATCATGTCTTACATACACCCGTAGATTAATAACTTAATAATTACATACCTAAATAACCCAGTTATACTGTAATGCTCGTGTATTACTAACAATAGCCTTGCCTAAGGCTAAATAATAGTCTCGGTTTACTAAGGCTATATCAAATATCGAATAGAGGAATCCTTTGTTAACTGCCTTTAAATAATGAAACTCTCTGTACATTGTCTCAAATACCGTTGTTTAACGTAACAATTCATAATTGTACACAGTCAAATACACATTTCATTATTTTATTTACTATGTGAGACCGGGTCGTTACTCGATAAATTAAAAAAGATTAAAAAACCTTTATTTTACCCTATGCAACTGGGTCGAAACGTCAGGTAAAATAAAGGTATTTATATCTTTATTAATTTATTATGAAACAACCCGGTCTCACTTTGTAAGAAAATGAGTAAAAATTGTGTTTTTAAAAATACATAAACACATTTCATTAGTTAATAGATATATTCTAATACCAAAATGATTCAAAATTGGTGTTATTACTACATTTAAATGTACCTAAAATCTTTAGTCTTTTTCTCATATCATAGATAATAGTGTAGTGAGAGTTGAGTTAATACAATGATATAACTTACCATCTGTAAATTTAGATTTGGTGAAACTAGGGCTTGGAATGGATAAATACTTTCCAGAATTCAAAGGTGCTGACTACAACGAAATTGTTATCAAGAAGCTTATGTATGTTAAGTAATGTACGACAGCGTATTTTAAAAGAATAAAACCATTTTTCTTTAATACTGCTTGACTTAAGCCACTTATTGCTATCACATACATCCGGTTGAAACAAAAAGCCACATCCTGCTTATTTCAAAGCTTCTCCAAATTTGCATTCTTCACTGAACAAAACCATTATTCATAAAGCTTTTGAATTTTTAAGGCTTTAGAAGTATCATCATGTTATTGTTGTTAAAGAAATAACTCTTCAAATTTAATATTATATTTTTGATATACATACATATAGATAAGTACCTTTATCCTTTTGGGTTGGATAAAAACTTGAACACGATAATATAATCGCTCTTTGACATTGAAGTTAAAATAATAATATTAATAAATCTTCAAACGATATCGTGATTTTACAAGATATTCATTGTAAACAGTGACCTAGTCATATTATAATATCACCCAAATCTACATGTATATCGTGATTTCAATAGCAATATGACGTTTTGAAAAGGGTTACTAGCCCAATCCCCAATAGATTCCCTTCACTCCTAGTTCCGTAGTCGCCTATTACAAGTAAGGAATGTAATTGAATGTTCAGTGCATTAAAACAACGAATACCATTACGCAACCTTGCATGTTGGAGCCTTGTTTGACCAACACAATGTGTTTTCCAATACGTAACACAACTGTACTGGTACGTTCTAGAAATGTTCATATACATTGCATACAGGGTTTTGATTATAGAAGAATTTGATAGAATATAAAGTTCTGTTGTTGTTTACGTTGTTTACATTTAAACTGTTGGGGATAGTAATGAAAACTCTTTAGGAATTAGCGACAAAGGGTAAATGGAATCTATTGAGTGCTAGGATAGTAGCCAGATAGCAATAATCTAAATTATCTATGTAATCACGACCCAGGCAGAATGTGAGCGGGGACATATTATATCTGCACACCGGAAAGGATTGAGATTGTTTAGATATGTTTACGAGTATAATTGAACGTACTATCGCGATAGATACTGAAATCCCCAATAATATTATGATGATAGATGATGGGTATACTAAAGAGATATTAAATCTCTTAATAACACATCAAACCATATTCCAGGCCATTGGCATCATGGCTGTTACTATTAAAAAATATATGATTTTCGTAATAAATAAATATATTTGTGAATTGCACTGACTATTAAGACGAGGGAAAACAATGTGAGGAAATCTACATGTCAGTGATAATAAATTAGTCCTTGTAAATGGTGAGACGGCTCACCACCTCTCACATTGAATACTGGCTACTTGTTCAACAAATACGTGAGTTCGAGGTGGCCGTAGAATTACTATATCCGCTATCGTGGATATTAACACTAGAACCTCTAACTAGCTTGCAAGGTAAAGGTTGTGGAAACGTTTGTTTTGATGTATATAATATATGAGGAACTTTACTTTTATTTCTAACTTTATATACTCTCATCAATCAGCCTGTAATAGTCCACTGCTCGACGTAGGCCTCCCCAAGGGTACGCCACAAAAGACGATTTTTCGTGGCCCTCATCCAGCCACCACCAACAACCTTCTTGAGGTCATCGGTCCACCTGGCAGGGAGGCGTCCTACACTACTTTTGCCGAGACGTGGCCTCCACTCAAGAACCGCTTTACTCCAGCGGTCGTCGGTTCTACGGCAGACGTGGCCGGCCCACTGCCACTTCAGTTTACAACAGCGATAGACTATATCTATCACTTTGGTTCTTATATTCTATTTATATATGGGAAACTAAATTGACATACAAAATCGAAATAGTCAGTTATTCTGACATAAAACATTCACAACCATTAACCCTTGCAGGGTAGTCAGTCATCTACGAAACTCCGTTATTCGGTTGACCAAACAATACACAATTTAGGACTATTTTACGACTAACCACTGGGTTATTGACGTATTTACGTTGTGGTTGAAGCCTCAACAGTTTTAAAATATTGGTTTTATGTATAAGATCTTCAGAAACATTTTGGTTTATTTTAAAATAGCATTTTGTTGAGGAAAATCAAAGAAAGTTTGGTTGGTTTATAAATGTTATTACTAAAGTATTTATTACTTTAGTAAATTAATTAATAGTAAATTTTGAATAACTTAATCATTTTACAAGAAAACATATTTAGATAAGTCCTACCACGTAAAAACAAAGTTACCTTTATTACCCGACGTTTATAAAATACGCAATCAGTTCCCTTTTCTTGTAAAATGAATAAAAATGCATTTATCATACTCGTATATGCTTAAAGAGTCTTTCCTCTTTCCAGGTATAGTTCAAATGTTGGGAGAGGCACACACCCAGTTTGTTGCTTTCGATCGACCGGGTAGGTATGCATCACTTGCCTTAACCTTCCACCCTTAGTCCCTTTTATCATGTTACATCGTCATTAAAAGCACTTTCTCTTCTTCCAGCCCCATTTCCCTCAAATGGCGACTGGGTCCATCAACAGCAGTCCCATAACCCACCTTGGCATCAGTATTATCCAAGAAAAAGGTCCTCAGAAGTCACCAATTATCAAGGAGTCCCACGACCGCAATTCGCTAATAATGAACCACGATATGGACTGATCAATGAACAAAACAACGATAGACAATTTAATATCGGTCCCCAGTTCAGTTCAAACATTGGACCATATTTTCCCCAGCAGTACAATCCAGGATTTTCACCAAGCTCTAATTATGATGGACGATCGTCGTTCGACTTGGTAAGGTCAGAATCTAGAGACGACACCATTCACCAAGATGGTAGACTTCTATCTGATAATGCTTTCACGAAAATATCAGAAACCTTAGGTGCTATCAACACTGTGGGACACTACTTAGTAGATATAGTAAGCGAGAACGAAAGGAATGAAACTGATCCTAATCTGCAACAATTACCTAACGCCCTTTACACTTTGAGCAAGAATGTTTTAGGACGAAACGTCACTGATAAAATAGCA
Source organism: Leucoptera coffeella (assembly GCA_030578115.1). Taxonomy (NCBI): domain Eukaryota; kingdom Metazoa; phylum Arthropoda; class Insecta; order Lepidoptera; family Lyonetiidae; genus Leucoptera; species Leucoptera coffeella. The sequence goes on along the minus strand of JAMBLF010000635.1, from coordinate 206,571 downwards.
CCGATCGTCAGAAAAGCTTTGCCAAGAGTACTACCCGATTCTCCAATCACTAAAATAGCGACAGGTGACAAAGTGACAGATACTAAATCCTGCACTACCCCTGAAGGTGAAAAGGGAATTTGTGAGGATCTGAGTAATTGTCCCCAACTTTTACTCAACCTTGCCAGCTTGCGAGAATCCCTGTGCTTCAAAGACCTATTCGTACCAGGAGTTTGCTGCCCAGCAGACGGGGTAGTCACTACCACGGTAGCTACTGAACGACCAGTAGTCACTACCACTAGCAAACCTACCTACTTGATACCTATCACCACGCAGAGACCGCATAAAGTTACAACAACTACAAAGAGACCGTCGGCAGTGTTAACGCTTACTACCAAGAGACCAAGACCGACTACCACGGCGAGACCGACTCAGAGACCGGTGACGATACCGCCGACTACCCAAAGACCCAGTGCCACGTTTGTGACGGTGCCACCACCCATTTTGGGTAACTATTCCAATGTTGTGGATGCTGGAGGTAAGTTGGATGCTATTAAATTCTTGATTGTTTGTGTACGAAATATAAAGGTAAACTTGAAAACAATATTCTAGCAATATAAAATAAACAGGCCTATTTATCGAGATAAGTGCGTCGTTCAAAAATTCATGTATTGATTTATCACTGTAGTGATATAAACAAAAAAAACGTCTCGAGCGAAATTCATGTCATTGTGACAAACTAACAAAAAGACATATAGACAAATGCTTAAAGATCCTTTACGGGGTAGTTAGAGGTTCGGGTGTCCATCTCCGCTATTGCAGAAGTAATAATAATATAACCACCTCGAACCCACGTGTTGACCAGATACACGTCCTCAAATGTTTAAAGCCGTGTCGCCATTTACAAGCACTATTATCTCTTCAGTATCTGGTAGGTTTCCTAAAGATGAGTACTTACATCCATAAATACACATCACGCCTGATTCCCTTTAAAGGGTTAGGCAGATCCCCATTTGACCCGATCCTGACAAACCACTCTCGCTTCATTGACACTCATACATCTTCTCATACCCACTCGGCGGTTATAGGTACTCCTAACGTCACCCTTTTTCAATATAGCGTCTATCATATGTCTTACTAGCGATCCACTCCGGCTTCGCACTTCCGCTATTTAATGGATGTTATTCCTCTTGAATCACTCTATCTATAAAAAAACCGCATCAAAATCCGTTGCGTAGTTTCAAAGATTTAAGCAAACAAAAACATAGGGGCAGAGGAAGCGACTTTGTTTTATACTATGTAGTGATTGGGCCGGCCTAGGTGCTTACAACCTTCTAAATTCCAGAATGCGGTCAACGCGAAGACGAAGGTGGAAGGATAGTGGGTGGAACTGAAGCCAAATCAGGAGCCTGGCCTTGGATGGCCGCTATATACCTGCACGGGACCAAAAGACGAGAGTTTTGGTGTGGAGGTACCTTGGTCGGACCTAAACATGTTCTTACGGCTGCACATTGTACCAGAGATTCTAAACAGCGACCGTAAGTGTATAGTAATAATAGTATTTGGACATTATTACATCAGTTGAACTTGCCCCTTGGTAAGTTCATTTAAGACTTGTGTTAAGGGTACTAGTGAAGGTAAATTTAAGAAATATATACTTATTATATAGGATATATAATCAACAACCAGACTCGAATGGAGAACATAACTAAAATTCTTAATTCTGCCTCCACCGGGAATTGAACGCGGGACTTCACTATTAGCGGTTAACCGCGCCACGGAGGTCGTCTAACGTCGTATACTGATGATTGCTATATTATTTTTAGGATAAGGCATTGAAATAGTTACAGGATTAGAGCCCGTCACCCTTGCTATTCAGAGACGTAAAAATAATGCTAACTAGCTGCCATTCTTCCCGGCATGTCTAAGAAGGCGACTAAGGGACTAGGGGTATATGGAATCTCTTGAGCGATGTGCTATCAACCTGTACATGTACAAAATATTCCGTAAGACATCAAAATTCCAAAATACATGCTAAAAAGTAACTAATGAGATCTTTACTTACCTTCCAAGTTCTATTCAACTCGAAAGCGATAAAAGGTGGTGAATGTATAATAATATGTCATATACCTACCGAAATAATTACGTATGTTTTGTAACTTGTGCCTGTTTGTATTTCTAGCTTCCCCGCCCGTCAATTTAGCGTAAGGTTGGGTGACGTGGACCTAGCCCGTGATGACGAACCTTCACGACCTATCACCATGAGGGTAAGCGCAGTTAAGGCGCACGAACAGTTCTCGAGAGTCGGTTTCTACAATGACATCGCTGTGCTGGTTTTGGCTGGTAAGTTTAGATAGTATGTATATGTATGAGTGTCATACATACATACACATCACGCCTGATTCCCTGTAGAGGGATAGGCAGAGATCACGGATCCCCATTTGTCCCGATCCTAACAGACCACTTTCACTTCATTGTCATTCATACATCTTCTCATACACTCTCGGCGGTTATAGGTACACCTAACGTCACCTTTTTTAATATAGCGTCTATTTGACTGTTATATGTCTTATTATGAGTGTCAATGAAGCGAAAGTGGTCTGTCAGTGGGACAAATGGGGATCCGTGATCTCTGCCTACTCCTCTACAGGGAATCAGGCGTGATGTGTATGTATGCATATACAGGGAGCAGTCTCGGACGTAAAAAGATCCTAACTAGCCGCAGTTCTTCCCGAAAAGTCGTTGCTGGCGACTAAGGGTCTAGGGTTATATTGAATCTGTTGGGCGATGGGCTAGCTATCTGTCACCAATATCCATCACGACTCCAAAATTTATGCTAAAAAGTGATCTAGAAGATACTAAATGTCCAGGGTTCTGTCAAGCCCGAAATAACGTGAATATATATGTGTGACACGACAAACACTGCCGATGATTAACCCTTGCGGAGTAGATAGAGAATCGTGGTTCATTCTATGGCTATCTTAAACTTATAGATGTGATACATTTTAAACAGATTTTCACTACTTAATTTGATATGTGGTAACCCGATAAACATACATATAGTTAATGTAATCTCACATACGCATGCCACAATGGTACAATTACAACAATGCCTAGCAACCTGTCATAATTGTTCCAAATAACATCAATCCCAATATTCAGGCTATAGATTAATAATAATACTATTTGGACATTATTACACCAATTGAACTAGCCCCTTGGAAAGTTCATTTAAGACTTGTGTACTAGGTACTAGTCAACGTATATTTAGGAAATATATACATATTATAAATAAATATACAGCAAATACAATCAACAACCAGACTGAAAAGCGTAGTTCTTAACTCTGCCTCCACCGGGAATCGAACCCGGGACCTCACGACGATCTAACCGATTCACCTAGGAGATTTTATCGTCATCAATATTCACCACCCTGAAACCAATGTTTCTTTCAGAAACAGTCCAAAAATCCAAATACGTAATCCCAATCTGCCTCCCTTTCAACGACCAAACGCTATTCGACGGCGCCACCGCCACCGTGGTTGGGTGGGGTACCACCAGGTACGGTGGCGGCGAGAGCACCAAACAGCTGGAGGCCAAGCTGCCAGTGTGGCGGAACGAGGAGTGTGACAGGGCCTATTTCCAGCCTATTACGGAGACGTTTCTTTGTGCTGGACTGGCCAGGGGTGGCGTTGATGCTTGTCAGGTGAGTAGGATGGTTTTCTTGTTTTTTTAGGTTATATTTTCTTGTCTAGTTGGTACACCCGGGTTCAGGTAATAAGTTAAGCAATGAAGTATTTGCATCGGTGACCATTTAGATTACGAGCTGTTTTATAAGATTATAGTAAGTACTCCAGTTAAATAAGTTAGGTAATTAAGTATTTAGATAGGTTGACTATCTAGATTACGAGTTAAAATAAGACTATAGTATGTGCTCTAGGACGTAAAAATTCACATCCTTAAATCTCTTTCGGGGTGCAGAGAAACTTGGAGATATAACATCTCAGATCAGATCATATCTCAGATTAGATATTCAGCTTGTGACAGACTTAGGTTTGGGTGCTGTCGGAGGATCAGTATGCTTATATGTACGAGTATTGTTGTGTCAAAGTGTGTATAAATAGTGTTTTGTCAAAATGTGTATGTATAGCAGTGAATAAATGTTTTTCTTTCTTTCTTTCTAAATCACGTTTTAGAATGAATACTTGGGTTTCGTTGTCATAATGGAACATTGGTGACAGGCTTCTAGTCCATCGCCCAAGAGATTCCATTAAACCGTATTCCCATAGTCGCCTCCTACGACAAACCAGGAAGAACGGCAGCGAGTTAACATTCTTTTTACGTCCCAGACTAGCACGTGACAGTTGCCTATTAATGAATTACCCTAATATTGAATTAAAATTGTATAATAATATTTAGCACATTATTATACCAATTGAACTAGCCCCTTATTAAGTTCCTTTAAGACTTGTGTTAAGGATACTAGTCAACGTATATTTAAGAAATGTATACTTATTACATATAGATAAATACATATATAGCATACGACAACGATATCGACGACTGGAAAGCATAAGAAAAGCGTAAGAACTCTGCTTCCACCAGGAATCGAATCCGGGGCCTCGCGATCGTTCAGGTTTTCAACCAATCGCGCCACGGAAATCGTCAGTATATATTACATATCTAATTCATTTCTATTTATCGTAATATTAAGTAAGTGTATATAATTTTCTAGGGTGATTCCGGAGGTCCTCTCATGTTGGAGGTGAAGGGAAGATGGACCCAAATCGGGGTGGTCTCCTTCGGGAACAAATGCGGGGAACCCGGATATCCAGGCGTCTACACCCGGGTCACGCATTACTCCAGGTGGCTACGGCAGAATCTAGTGTGAAACTAACTTAATTGGAAAAGTAAATAAAGAAAAATTATGTACATAATACACAATTTAGATACATACATAAATGGAAATGTTTTTTATTGTGTCTAAATAATATAAGAATATTCAGAAACTTAAATTTAGTTGTGCCCTTAGAGAGAATTTTCGTATGTGTTAACCAAACTTCTCTCTGTTTTTATATTATTTCATAACATCTTAGACACATTGAAATCAATTTCTTATACATTTTTTCCTTTAAAACTATGACTCTACTGTTAATATAAAAACCCTATGTAGGAGAATAAAAACATTAGTTTACAGGAGTTTTTCACTAGTGTATATTTTAATGCATAACTTTGAAATTAGTTGTTTAATTGTTTCTTTATGTCTATTATGTTGCCGTATGAACAGTTCTCAACTATTATAGAAATATATTTCTTTATAAAAATGTAGATAATTTAATTTATGTTTAATTCACACTAAGTTATGTTGTAAGATAAGGTTACCAAATTAAGTTTTAAAAGTTAATTTAATAAGCCATAATAAGGTAAGGTTTTAATAAATAAACGATCTATGAAAACTTATTTTGAGTTTTTTATTTAATAAGCCTTTATCAGATGAATGACGTATGAATAAAACAAATTCTAAATAATTATGAATCTTTTGGGCGATGGCAACCAGTGTTGATATCATCAATATTTTAAATAACCCCCATAGTTAGACTAAAGACAAAGACAAACGCGTTCACGACCATTAACCCTTGCCGGGTAGTCAAAGGTTCAAGTTGCTAGCTCCGCAATTGCGAAGGTAGTAATTCTATGGCCACCTCGAACCCGAGTGTAAACCAGATAGTCGGTACTCAATGTGACAGGTGGTAAGCCATGTCGCCATTTACAAGCACTATTACCCGTTTGGGGAACAGGTTGGTTTCCTCGCGATGTTTTCCCTCACCGTAATATTCGATGCATTTCGTAAATGTATTTTTATTACGAAAATGTTAATAGAAATTCACAAAATTTCATTACCATTGGTACATGCTCAAGCGGGATTTGAACCCTGTACTCACTGATACAGAGTCAAGCCCCGAATAACTGAGCTACGTTGAAAGCTAGAATGCTAAAGATGGTCAAATATATCCATCACCCAGGTCACCAGGTACTGTCCTAGAAAAAAGATATCTGATGGGTATTGTATGGTAAAGATCACTGTTATTAAAATCGTAAAAAGTATTATAACTGGTAAAGTATGGCTGTCATTGAAGTTAGGTTGTCGAAGGTTAGAAGAGATAGAATTGGTTTCATCTTGTTGAATGTCCTTACAGTACAGTATTCTAATCATAATCCATAAAAGCAATAATCAGCATCAGAATTAGTACTGGCTGATATTCAGTCACGTCTGGTAGGTGATAACTGGTGAAACGTGTGCTTTAGTGGGTCATGATTTTCAGATGGCTATTCAAGCGTCTGATTACTCTAATTATGTTAAAAAATGTAGAGCATTAAGTAAAAATCTGTGAAATATTTACTTTTTCTTCGAATGTTTATTATCACCTTTACAACTTGTTCAATTATGCCAAGCTTACACGTCAAACTGCCAAATGTCAAATATAACGAACAACACTCGAAACCGAAAAAAAATCTCTATGTACTAGAGATCCCGCCTCATAAGGTGGCAGTTGGAGGCGTCGCCACAGTCGCGTAATTCAGTGTTACCAGTAAACACGCCAAAACAAGCACTCACTGTGCCATACGGCTCGATACATTATAGGTTTCATTTGTAACGGTCTTTGGTTGCAGAGCTATAAACTCAAATAAAACAAATTAATATATCAAAGTCAAAATATGTTTATTAAACTATTTCAAACATGATTAATAATTAACGGGACTTATCCTTCTTATTATATATTACATATATTATGTGTTCCTTCACTCTGTCCGCAATAGACCGTTTAGTGTGTTCGACGTAGGATTTCCCACAGCTGCAATCAATCTTATACACACCCTTATATCTTATATCATGAGTATAAATCGCGAATCTCTTAAAACTATTATTTCAAACATGGCACTGAGCATTGTCTTTACATATTTTTTACCGAGGTTAGATCAGCGGAGACCCTAGCTTGGAGAAGAACTAACAAGAAACTCCGGAAATCAATTTATTATAATCACCCTTAACAAACATAAAAATTACAAAGAGTGGGCAAAAAACACAACGCTGGTAATACTAAATTTACCTTTCATACAAAATAACACACAATGGCGGTAACGTCAAATTTAGTTCCAAGTTTGGCTACTGCCACCTTATGTGGCGGGATCTCTACTTTCCACTATAAAATTTAATAATACTCGATAAAATTAATGGTTTGGATTATTATAAAATATATAATACCATTTCAATAATACATCTTAGAGCTATTATGTGTGAATTAAAGTATTTCATTTAATTGTAACATCAAGAAATCTATTGTAAAAATGAAGTATCCAACATCACCTACACCTAGTGTAAGCAGTTATACCAGGACTTCTTCACCGCTTCCTGGGCCAGTAAACTACAAGCCTTCAACCCCCAGTGCTGCTGCGAAGCGCTACATATACCTGAAAAGGCTGTTCAAGTTCAACCAGATGGATTTTGAGTTTGCTACCTGGCAGATGTTATACTTATTTGTTGCCCCTCAAAAGGTCTTCAGGAACTTTAATTATAGAAAACGTAAGCATATAATGGTCTTTTCTCTTTTCCACTTCATTATAAGTGTGCATGGAAACAGATACTCTTACTAATTAATAATATAACTGTTAGTACATAAACAAAGGGATATTAGTTTTAAATGTTTGTGATTATAAATGCTTCTAGTTAAAAATGATGATAATGCAAGTTCATTCTAGAACTAAAAAATTCGACATAGCTCAGTTAATTAAATTCGACGTAGCTCAGTTAAAAAATTTGACGTAGCTCAGTTGTTTGGGGCTTGGCTCTGTATCAGTGGGTACAGGGTTCAAATCCCGTTAGAGCATGTACCAATGGAAATGAAGTTTAATGAATTTCTATGTACATTTTCGTAATAAAAACACATTTACGAAATGCATCGAATTATACGGTGAGGGAAAACATTGTGAGGAAACCTACCTGTTCGTTGAACATATAATAGTTAGTGCTTGTAAATGGCGACATGGCTGACCACCTGTCACATTGAGTACTGACTGTCTGGTTAACACGTGGGTTCGAGGTGTCCATAAAAGTACTACCTTCACAATTGCGGAGATGGACAATTGAACCTTTGACTACCCCGCAAGGGTTAATGGTCATAAATGCGTTTATTTTTTTTGTTTTGTTCTAGAACTACTTTAATATAAAGAGAGGACTGAAAGGAAGTTCTCCGAGAGTTTCCATCAAAATATCAAACTATTTTGGAAAATGGTCAAAACGGCCAGGGGACTCTCTGGAGGATCCAGAATGAGTGCTGTTAGGAATAAGAATGGGGATTTGATAAATGATGAGTGTTTGGCGTTAAAAAGATGGAGGAGTTGTTTGAAAATGAGGATGTACCATTTCAGGATGATACATCTGAATTAAGTTTGGATGATAATGGCAGTGATATTAGTATGGAAGAAATCTTCAAAGCTTTGAAAGCTATGAAAACTGGTAAAGCTGCAGGGTATGATAGGATTTCCGTGGAGATGTTGAGGGCTGGTGGCCCGGTGGTTGCTAACCTCTTGTACTTACTTTTTAATGCGTGTTGGCGGTATGGACGTGTGCCTAAAGATTGGTGCAGGGCCGTTATCGTTCCTTTGTACAAGGGGAAGGGACCCTTGCAAGATTGCAAGAACTACCGGGGGATTAGCCTTCTGAGCATCGTCGGAAAAATATATGCAAAAGTTTGATTGAAAGAGTTGTTCGTGAGACTGAAACCAAGATATGGGATGTACAGGCAGGTTTTCGGAATGGAATGGGATGTACAGATCAGGTTTTCGGAAGGGAATGGGATGTACAGATCAGGTTTTTTCCTTACGCCAGGTGGCTGAAAAGTTTTTGGCGAAGAACCAAAAGGTTTTCTGTGCTTTTATGGATTTGGAAAAGGCGTATGATCGTGTATCCCGGAACGATTTGTGGAGGGCGCTATCTGCGTTTGGTTTGGGCAGTACCTTAATACGGGCTCTAAAGTCTTTATATATGGATTCCGGAGCTTGTGTTAGGGTTAATGGGGCCTTCTCAGACTGGTTCAGTATCCGAAAGGGTGTGAGGCAGGGCTGTGTAGCTTCGCCGTGGCTGTTCAATCTGTTCATGGATAGTTGCTTGACTGATTTGAAAGAAAGTGACAGAGGATTGCGTATGGGCGAGTTGATCATTAAATGCCTCTTGTACGCTGTCGATCAGGTTCTTCTTGCGTCATCGGCGTGTGAGTTGCAGGAGATGGCCACTTGCATGAATGAGTCCCTTAAGAGGAAAGGAATGAAAATTAATGTAAATAAAACGAAAGTAATGGTCATGGAGGGACTTAGCAAGACAGAGTGCAAGATTGACATAGATAATGAAAGAGTCGAACAAGTGAATGATTTAGTATATCTGGGAACACTTTTTACTAGTAACGGAAAATGTGAGGGAGATATTGAACGTAGAGTGTGTGCAGGTAATAAGATTAATGGGGCTATGTATAGTGTTATGGGTAGCCAGTTGATTTCTCAATTGGCACGTATGGCTATTCATAGGGCTGTGCTGGTTCCAACATTGACTTATGGTAGTGAAAGTTGGGTATGGCAAAAGAAGCATGAAAGTAGAATCAATGCCGTCGAAATGCGGTCACTGAAAAGCATGTTAGGAGTAACATTGAATGATAGAATTAAAAATAGTGTGATAAGGGAAGGTTGCGGTTTGAAAGAAGATGTAGTGACTAAGATTGAAAAGAGCATGCTTCGATGGTTTGGACATGTTATGCGGATGAATGATAGCAGATTGACAAAAGGAATATATATGAGTGAAGTAGAAGGGCGGTTACATAGGGGCCGGCCTAATAAGACATATAACAGTCAGATAGACGCTATATTGAAAAAAGGTGACGTTAGGAGTACCTATGACCGCCGAGAGTGTATGAGAGGCTGTATGAATGTCAATGAAGCGAAAGTGGTCGAGACAAATAGGGATCCGTGATTTCTGCCTACCCCTCTACAGGGAATCAGGCGTGATGTGTATGTATGTATGTACTTTAATATGTCATGTACTAGAGCATAGTAATATTTTACCTGGATTATTAAACAGATCCATTGTCACTTTTTACCACTTAAGGTTTCTCGGGTTGTTATGTATGTACACATATGTGCAATATCAGACTGACCCAAGTAACTTCAAATATATGAATGTATCCATGGAATTTAGGTAAAATGAATGAATTATTTATTTCCAGACACAAAATCGCAGTTTGCAAGAGATGATCCTGCATTTTTGGTTCTACTGAGTATTTGGCTGTTTTGTAAGTTCAAAGCATACTTTTAAATTTATAATGTTATCATATCACTACATAGTATAAAACAAAGTCGCTTTCTCTGTCCCTTTGTATGCTTAAATCTTTGAAACTCCGCAACGGATTTTGATGCAGTTTTTTTTTAATAAATAGAGAGATTCAAGAGGTAGGTTTATATGTATAATAACATCCAGTAAATAGTGGAGTAGGCTATATATTTTATACCCGTGCGAAGCCGGAGCGGGTCGCTAGTCCCTTAAAAACCCCAAAGCATTTATTTAATAATTTGTTCACATCTTAAATTACATAGTAATTTGCTACTTTTTGGAACATGTTTCGTAACTAACTATTTACTTAAATTTTAATATAACCTAACTTCAGTAAGAATTTACTTTCGTAGTTAGTAGTTTGTACTTCAGTACCTACTTTAGAGATAGACATGCCACCATCGCCAATGTTCACAAAAATCTTACAGCATAATTGATACCCCCTTGCTGTGTAGACAATGAATGACCTGAAGAAGGTCACTGGTAGTGGTTGGCTGAGGGCCACGAGTGATCATGTTTTGAGTTGTGCCCTTGGGGAGGCTTACGACCAGCAATGGACTGACATAGGCTGATTGATTGATTATTGTGAAGAAACTGAATTATTTACTTAACAACGTTCTTACTTCAAAAACCAGACATATGTACAATAAATTAAAAAATTAATACATATCTTCTCCTTTAAAGTTTAGATAGTATGTATGAGAAGATGTATGAGTGTCAATGTAGCGAAAGTGGTCTGTCAGGATCGGGACAATTGGGGATCCGTCCTCTGCCTACCCCTCTACAGGGAATCAGGTGTGACGTTTATGTATGTAATTAGGAACAAGAATTACTTTTTTTGAGTTATTTTTTTAACTGTAATGGGTTCACTCTTGACCCTGTTTGCAACTCGAAGGAGGCGACAGACAGAGTCTAAGATGTAGCTTGCCCAGAAAATGCCTATGCACCCTAGTATTGAACATATGTGGATTAAATACCTCCAGAAACACAGAGGCAGGCAGGGAATTCCATTTATAATTAAAACATATTTTACTCAAATCAGGAGTGATATGTATGTATGTATCACACAATATACCAATCAATAATATATCTCGTCCCCTTACAGTGACGTCAATATGCTTTGCCCTAGGCATGGGGCTAATGTGGGGCCAACTGTTCCTGTTCGTCCTTTACGTCCTGTTTGTTGACTTCATCGGTTGCGGTATCTTAGTGTCGACGGTATTTTGGTGAGTACGGCTAATACTGTTTACTTGCTTAATAAAAATTATGTACGTACAGGAAAATGAGACGTATGTATGTATGTAAAAGATTTAGTTCTGACTTAGTAAGTAAATAAGTAATTAGGTTACACTTAGCACGCTACAAGCCTACAGACAAACAAAAGACAAACGCGTTCACAACCATTAACCCTCGTGGGGTAATCAGAGGTATCCATCTCCGCAATCGCGGAGGTAGTAATTCTATGGCTACCTTAAACCTACGTGTTGACCAGATAGTCAGTACGCAATGTGACAGTTGGTAAGCCGTGTCGCCATTTACAAGCACTGACTATTACCTGTTCGGGGAACAGGTAGGTTTCCTCCTTATGTTTTCCGTCACCATAATATCCATCTCACATTTAAGAAATGCGTCGAATATTACGGTGAGGTATTTATATGGTCGCTGGTAGTGGTTGGCTGAGGGCCACTAGTGATCATGTTTTGTGGCGTAACCTTGGGGAGGCCTACGTCCAGCAGTGGACTGACATAGGCTGATTGATTGATTGATTTATATCTAATAATAATAATATTGTAGGACGTTATTACACCAATTGAACTAGCCCCTTGGTAAGTACATTTAAGACTTGTGTTAAGGGTACTAGTCAACGTATATTTAAGAAATATATACTTATTATACATAGATAAATACATATATAATCAGCGACCAGACTGGAAAGCAGAAGAAAAGCGTAGTTCTTAACTCTGCTTCCACCGGGAATCGAACCGGGGACCTCACGATTAGCGATCTATCTGTGTATTCTAGGTATGTGAGCAACAAATACCTGAGGCGAGACCGCGATGCGCCCGACGTGGAGTGGGCGTATGCCTTCGATGTTCACATCAACGCGTTCTTCCCACCGCTACTTCTGCTGCACTGTTTCCAAATTGTATTCTTTAATAGTGAGTATTGATGTCTCTATATACCCTCTGTTAGGAGGTGGGGCGTGTTTGTATGTAGTTATGTTGTTAATCACTACATAGTATAAAACAAAGTCGCTTTCTTTGTCCCTTTGTATGCTTAAATCTTTGAAACTACGCAACGGATTTTGATGCAGTTTTTAATAGATAAAGTGATTAATGAGGAAGGTTTATATGTATAATGACATCCATTAAATAGTGGAGTAGGCTATATATTTTAAACCCGTGCGAAGCCGGAGCGGGTCACTAGTTTTGAAATAAATGCCTACGGTGAATACTGACAGTTTATTGGGCACGAACAAGACATATAACAGTCAGATAGGCGCTATATTGAAAGGGTGACGTTAGGAGTACCTGTAACCGCTGAGTGTGTATTAGATGTATGAGTGTCAATGAAGCGAAAGTGGTCTGTCTGATCCGTGATCTCTGCCTAGCTTTCTACAGGGAATCAGTCGCGATGTGTATGTATGAGCCATATCCAACCGTAAACTTAAGGAGCTGACGGACTAGACGTGCTTCTAAATAAGACATATCTTGAAATGTTCCGACACCAACATTGCCAATCAGAGCCTAAGATAGCAATAAGCAAAAAGAGGCTTCGCCGCCCACATGAGATGTTCTGGACCCTTACTACACTAATGCCAAAGAGTCAAATTACGGCCACTGAAGTATTACTGGGGCCTTACTCCACTAATGCATTTTAGGCACAATAATACTTCAGTATCGATACAGTAATACTTCAGTGGCCGTAATTTGACACTTTTGGCACTTCACTAACAAATTTTGGCTACTGAAGCGCTATCGAACTACATCTGAAGTACTTCTGCGTCTGAAGTACAAAAAATCTACTTCACTAATCAAACGTCTGTCAATGTCAGTTCAATAGCCTTACTCGTATACTTGGTACTCCACTATTGACATTTCTGTACTTTGAGTTGCCACTGAAGCACCACTGACTCGCTATTGAGGCACAACTGTGGCAGATCAAAATATTAGCAGTGCCACTTACATAGCCGAGACGCAGAAGTGACGCAGTTGTGTGGTTGTCAAAGTTAATTAATGGAGTAAGGGCCCTGGTGTTCGGTTGAGTAGGATGCTGCCTCAACTGGACACAGATGGAAGGTTGAGGAGTTTGTCTGTGACAGAGTGGAATAGAGATCATTGTTTTGAAAGCAAAGAAGATGTTGTATGACGAATATGTATGTATAAAGAGGTGGATATTAATGAAGCAAAAATAGAGTGCAAGGATCAAGTAAAATTCGATATTTACTTATCATGTAGGGACACAAACTAAGTGTATACTTCCCACACTATTGGGCATAAAAGACAAACATATTCATGACCATTAATCCTAGCAAGATAGTCAGAGATTCGCGTGACCAATGTAGTCATTCTATGGCCACCTTAAACCCACGTGTAGACAAGATGGTCAGTACTCAATGTGAGAGGTGGTCAGTCATGTCGCAATTTTCCTCACTATTCTTTTCCCTCACTATATTAGATATTGCATTTTGCATATTTTTAATAAATTGATTAGTAATTTCAAAAATGCTTGATAAAAAAATAACTGTACTATATCTTAGACAGACGCAAATATATGCTTACTCACCAAGTAAATGAATCTTGTGTTGTTCCAGACTTACTGATAAACGGAGGCTTCGTGTCCTGTCTGGTGGCTAACTCCTTTTGGCTGGCTTCAGTGGTCTACTACCTGTACATTACATTCCTCGGTTACAGCAGTGAGTAATATTTTTCATTCTGAGTTTCGTTTTTATGGAAGGTAATGAAAGAATAACATAGATATACATTCAAGTCCTTTAATCCGACCTATCACGTTGGGTGCTGTCTACCTAGTGATACGCAGGCTTCGAATGACCCATACCTAACATGCCTTCGAAATTTCGGAGATGGGCACTCAACCCTCTGACTACCCCGCCATGATAAAAAACGAGTGTGTATACACAAGTCGTGAAGCGTATGTTATGTTACTTTAATTCATTTCGGGGTAGACAGAACCTCGGAGAGACAGGGCGAGAGCCGATAAAATGTACTAGGTCACTTTTTAACATGAACCTTGAGGTTGTGATGATATATTTATTTTATTTTATTTATTTATTCTTCCACATACATCGATCATTACAGGTTAAACCTAATGCAATCGAGTAAGACATTTATGAAAAATATATATAAAAAAAAAACCTTAACTAATTAATTTCTACAAATCACTCTTATAACTAATTATATACAATCCTACTGTTTTGAATTCGCTCAGAGCACACGAAAACAGGTCTATTTCCTCAGCCATGAGGTTGAGAACCCGAATGGCACGGGACAGTGGCGCACTATATAAACACTAGTGACAGGTTGATAGCCCATCTGCCAAGATTCCATATATCACAAGTCCCTTAGTCGACTCTTGCGACATGCCGGGAAGAACGGCACCTAGTTGCATTCTTCTGACGTCCCAGGTTATCGTGAAGTATTTTTTAAATACGGAATGAAAGTTGTGTTTAAGAACTGTGGCTTTACTGTTGGTTTAAAGGCCCTGAATCTTAGAATGATAAAGGAAAAATCTTGTTTTGTGTCCATTAATTCTTCAATAACGAATATACAATTTATTTTAATGTGTTACGAAATTAAACTTTTTATTAACCTTTCTTCTATTGGGTATTCATTATAAACGTGTTTTTTCTATTTTTCAGACCTACCCGCACTTCAGAATACGCGGATATTCTTAATGCCACTTCCTTTCTTGTTTCTCGCTTTCATTATTACGCTACTCCTAGGCCATAATTTAAGTCATATGCTTATTAACTTCTATCATTATAGAGTACTTTAATATAGTATTTTTGTTGATAACCAATTCAAGATAGCTTAAACAAATGATTAAGGGCCCGAGTATATTAATGAGTTTTAGCACAATCGTAGTTCAATATTACTTCAGTAGCAAATGTCAAATTTCACGATTGACGACAAAACCCGTGTCAAAATTCACTTCAAAATTGCGAAATTTGCTCTTTGCTAAACTGAAGTGATATTGAACTGATATTATGCAAAAAACATTACTGCACTTGAGCCCTAGATAGCCATGCACATATGGTGACTTAACACTAGATGGTTATCTAGTGTAATGTAATATAGTGTATAAGCTACCATACAAACACACATGCATTATAGGTACTTTGAGGTTAAGTGTCCACCATCAGCAATTTTTTTTTCTACGTTATTATGGTCATTTGACCCGTTTTATTTGATAATCTATATCTACAGTGACAGGTGGTAAACTATATCGCCATATAAAAGTCAAAGACAAATGTTTTTATTCTATGTAAGTACAGTACATTCATTGAGTCAATACATTTGCCTGTCACTGGTTGTCTCTTAGCATTGAAATTCTACCTTTGGTTCGGAAGCCCTGGCTCGGAGAAGAACTATCAAGGAACTTCGGAATACCAAATACAGATTATTGGCTATTTCGAGAACCTAAATAAGAGGTACCCCACGGTATTTTCTCTCATCGACATGTATGCAAATTTTAGGTACACTACAAACCTTATGTATTATCAATGGCACAGATAATATAATACAATGGTATCAATGATTGTTAAAGATATATGTACACGTAAGTTGAAATTATTATGAAAAATATAAATTTATGTAAATTTTTCACACACTATTTAATTGATGTATACTCTGTGACATGTCTGCCAAAATAATATGAAATTAAATTATATTTTGTGTAACATAAGGCATTAAGGCAATATTGTAACATTACTTTGTAAATAATAAATTGTTAGGTATTTTCTAATAAAAAACGTTAATAATCATAATTATCTTTTATTTGTATCATATAAATCATTCATTCTATTTTAACATAAATTACACACTCTCATTATGCTTGATTCCAGTTCCCTTATATTATATTATGATGTAAGATGTATTAACAACCGTAAGAGATTTTTTAGATTCAATTATATCATCACACTAAAATCCCTATAAAATAGACGACTGTAACAATACAAAATCAGCAAAAAACAGCATACGAATCAGCATAGTTATACATAACTTAATAATTTTGTTAAGTGGCAGTCAAAATTCACAAGTTTTTATCGTTTCTTTGACAACGCTTTTCAGATTTCATAACATAATATCAGCCGATATACAACTCATAATTTACTGCTACAAAATCGGCAAGTTAACTGATTTAAATATTAATGACTACAATATCACTAAAGACTTAATCATCATCATCAAGCACGATAACTTCGCCAGAATTCAAAGTGGGTTTAGGTTTATCTGGAATAGCCTTTTTTTGTTCTGGTTTCTTAACACTTTGGACAGTTGGTTTTGCGGACGTCTTCGTAACTGTCAAAGATGAGGGTAGACGGTTTAAAGGGTTGAAATCTAAGTTAGATTTCGCCAGGGGATTAGTTTTCTGCCGTTCAGCCAGTTTTTCTTGCAACGTTTTCGTTGGACTTGCTTGGTTTTTACTATCTGTTGTAGGTCTGTTCTGGAGCGGTTTGTAGGAGGACGCTAACGCCGCCATTGCCATTGATTGGGGAAGCGTGGGTAACACAGATCCCATGCTTGGTAGTAACGGTGAGGGAGTTTTATGAGTGTTACTCAGTAAGGGGTTTTTGTATAGGTTTGATCCGAAGTTAGACGGCGGTTTGTGAGCGGCTTCGGCTGTTTTGTGACCAGTTTGAGAACTAGATTTGTAAATGCCAGTAGAAGAGTTGGATTTATGAGCTACTGGCGCTGTCGATGTTTTAGGTACACTAGGAACTGATACGTTTTGGGTGAACGATTTAGAGGTGTTGGTTTTCGATTGAGAATGCAACGAAGCTGTGGACATAGAAGGCTGGCTTATGGACTTGCTAAGACTTTTTTGACCTACGTTTTGACGTTTCGCTTTCTTAGGCATTTCGGGTAGTAGCGCGGAAAAGTTTTCACTCATAAATTGACGGTAGAATGAGTTTTGGAACGAGTTAGTTAGGGATGTTTGTAGCGAATTCTTCAAGGCATTGTATCCTGCTAAAGCGTTCATGTTGTTAAGGTATGACAGCGAGAGAGCGGCTGCCGCTTGCTGCGTGAGCACTGGGTCTTTGAGCATGGGAGCTAAGAAGGCGTTATTGATCTCTTGTGTGGACATTTTAGGCAGCGACGTAGATGGGGTTGGTTTCGCCACTTCTGATGGTTTAGGTGGAGCACTAGCCATAGAAGTGCTCGTTATCACGGGCGCACTAACGACCTTAGTCACCTCTGCTACAGTGGTCACCGGCGGAGGAACCACAGCCGCTTTCTGTTTCTTGTGCACGAACTGATTCTTTTCCAGACTAGCCTGAGTCGCTTGCTGCTTCAGAAACTGTATCTGCGCCTGACAGTATTTCATGCTCAAATCCACAAAATTACAATTCTCTGGAGCGTTTGGAACAATCAGTTTGTATCCATCTACGAGTAGATTGACAAACTGTTTCGCGTTCGGTTGTTTTTGGACCTTCTGGTACGCTCTGTAGATATCTAGCATCAAACTGTTGAAGGCACTCTTCTCCATCGCATTGCTCTGCAAGTCTTGTTGATGGCTAAACTTAATGAGCTGTCCTTTGAGTGACTGGACGCATAAAGAGAACGCCTGTTGGGCTAAATCCTCCCTGTCGGAGTCGCGCAGGTATTTCTTGTCAGGCTCAGGCATTCTGTTCAGCTGCTGACTTATGTCCAAGAGGGTTTTGTGATCATCGATCTCCTTAAGAATCTCTAGGGTGAGAAGCACACAGCGGTTCATGTGATTGGCAAACCCTCCCGGCCTGTCGATCTCACTGGACGGTATCCTCCAAATATTGTTGAAGAAGTTCGTAGCTTTCCTTTCACTGAACAAACCGCCTAATTTCGTACTCTGCTTCGACGTGAAACTTGTCAGCATGACATCTCTACATTTTTCGATATCCTTTCCCTTTCTATAGTAGAAATGGTAGTGGGCTAAGCGATACAGTGCTTTGTAGTGGAGAGAAAACTTCGATACGCATTCTTCTAAAGCCATTAAGCACGCATCGACTAGTGCACCAATTTCGTTATCGGTTAGGTTTCTGTTTTCCTCTGACGATTTGCTTGAGGTCTCGCTTTCTCTACTGGAGTCGCTTGAGCTGTCTGAACTACTTTCAGAAGAACTAGAGTCAGATGAAGAAGACGAAGACGTACTCGAACTTTCGCTCTTCTTCTGTTCTTTTCCACTCTCACTATTTACTGCCTCTTCCTGTTTCTCTTCCACATCCATCTTATTTTCCTCAGGCAATACTGGAGTGGGGATCGATTCTGTTGTTGTAGTAGGTATTTCTGGTTTTGACAAAATATCTGATATGACTTCCACTTTATCCAAAGCTTGTTCCTGTCCATTAGTTGTTATTGTTGGTCGTTCATTCGGTACGTCTGTCGGTTGATCTTTGGCAGTCTCAACTGGAGGGCATTCGAACGTTTCTTTAACGATTCTTTCGGTGTCATATGAAGCCGATCTCCTCACTTTAGCCGCAGCGCTTTCTGTTTTCAGTCTCTTAGCCTCTACATTGTCCTCTTCGCCGGCATCACTGACAGATCTCTTCAGTATATTAGCTGCTTGCGGAGGGACCTCGTTATTTTTGACTTCATTAGAATCTGTGTCAACACTGGCTTGCTTTTTAGGTTTTTTCGCATACGGTCCATTTTTCCAACCGTCAATACTGTTCTGGAACACTTTTCCAACGGCTAAAGGAATAGGTTTCTTCTCATGCAGTTCTATATATTTCAATATAGATGCGTGTATCCTGTAATGCAGCTCCAAGACTTCTATGGAGCAATTTTGGGGAGAGTTATAATTTATTTTGGAAGGGTACACGGCGTTCGCTTCCGCAAGACTTTGCACAGCTTTCAAGTAATGGTCCATGTATACTGACGCCGGTTTATTTCTTTTCTCTGCAACCTTTCCTAGAAGGAAATGAGCGAGCCATTTCAGTTCGTTAACTTTATCCTCATCATCACAACTTAAAAGTTCTTGTAAAACAGTATTGAAGCACTTTTCCGTAGTATCTAACATTGTCTCTTTTTGTGTTTCTAAAGCTTCAAAGTCTTCCATACTTAAAGATTCACTAGCTTGCTTCAACAGGCGAGAACAGAATGAATGCACCGTATATGAAAACATGCCGTACTCAACCCAAAGATCACTGTGGCTTTCCAACATGAGAGATCTTTCGAAGCAGCGAATGATAGTCTTAGCGGGCTTCATAAAGTCTTTTTCATTGTTAATGTTGCACATGTTCAGTTTCCTTTCCAAGTTGATGCTTCTGCCTAACGTTATCTCGGCCCACGACGTGAACCTATCGTTATTGATCAAGACGTCAAAGGTGTTGTACTTGATAGACATCCTAACTTCCTCTTTCTTGAAGTAATAGTCCCCTAGGAGGAAATATATATCCTTCATCTTGTACGGGAAGGCGACGCTCAGTTTCGGCATCTTCGGTTCCTTCCCTGACATAAACTTCTCAACGTCAGGCAAATATTTCTGCAAATCGAACTCTGCAGGCAAAAGAGCTAGAATCCGATGGTATAACTGTTCTGTGTCGGCTGAGAGGGCACTTATTTTTCCCTGCAGTCCTGGCAATTCTAATGGCCTGAATATCTCGTAAACTTGTTGCGCTCGATTCCAGTCTAGTTCATGAGGCGTTACGTTGTGGTCTTCTAAAAACTTAACCTTGTTTCTCTTGCCCGGGTGCCCGAAGAGACAGAACACAACCTGCTCCATATACTGGAGTATTTGTTCGATATTTTTGGCTAAGGACGGCGATCGAAGCCTCGGAACCACAGTGTCCAACAAGAAATAAAGGAATTTACCTTCTCCCTTGCAACACCAACTTTTGTTGCCCAAGTTTTCATGACCAATAAAGAGTAGCATTAAAGAGTTTGGGATTTCTTCACTGAATGACGAGTCTTTGTCTTGCGGGATCTTAACCCTGCCTAAGTCTTCTTCTCTTTGCAACACATAGTGCATTAAAATCCAGGGGACGACTGTATCGAAGGGCAGTTCCCCAGACTTGCTCTCCACCTGGTGTCCTATTATCCTAATGAGATCCTCCAATCCTTGTCCTAATTTATCCTGAGTTATAACGTCTAAGCACATAAGACCATCCGTGTTTAAGACGTGTTCTATTGAGCATAAAATTTTCATCACAGCTTTGGACCATTTCACGTAATTGGCACAACCTGACGTGAACCTGAAGAAGTGCTTCAAAGCCTCGTGAAGGCAAATGAAGCACCATTTGAGACAGTCTTCCGCGTTACCCAAAGCCCAGTACGTGTCTAAGATGACGGACATTTGCACTGCGAAGTCTAGAGACATTTCTTCCTCTTGGTTCTTAGCCATATTCTTGCAGTGTTCAAAGGAATCTATCACAATGGACAACACCTGTTCATATTCCTTTTTCTCGTACAAATCCATGACTGTCGACAGCTTTTTATTCCGCTCAAGGAACTTTATGTACAAAAGAATTTCTTCTTCCGATATGCAAGGCTTAAAAGTAAAGTTAACTAAACTTAATTTGTAACTGCTGCAAAAGTCACCCATTGCTTTGAATTCAAAAAGCATCTGATAGAGACAGTCCAACGCAAACTCTTCATTTTTGTTGAGCAAATAAGCATGCAACTTTAACCACAAGGATCTAAGAATTAATTCTAAGCAGTCAGTCTGAAATAAATCAGGCTTCATTGTGATTGAATACGCAATACTTTCTATTATAGTTAAATCATGATTACTTTTATACTTAATTTCGTTTATTTTACTCAATTTCTCATTGACGATAAACTCTTCAGCGAGTAGATTGACTTTAATAAAATGTTTTAGCCCTTCCTCGTCATCACCCAGACAAGAAGGTATATCAATATGACTTCTATAACACTCATTAGCCTCAACAAAAACTTGCGGCAGCTTTTCCGGCCATTTATCAGAACACTTGTCGCTTAAAACACTCAAATATTCATGCAATAAATCTATAATATCTCTTTTGTTCTCCGAGTATTTGTTCACAAAGTTTTGAACATCTAGTTGCTCTGTGTTAGAACCAAAGTAGTTTAATACTGTATCATCTGTCTTCCCATTAACATTCTTCTCCTCAAACAACTTGTCAAGGTCTGTGACATCGGGAGACGTTTCCCTCTCTCTGTTTTCCTGTTTCTCTTCAACAACTAAATGTTTGGGAACCAGGTTGCGTAGTTTATCATATATATTGTCGTTCACGTCTTGTACCGTGGGTTTCTTCCGCTGTGACCTTCTCTTCTTACACCAATCCCACATCTGAAGGAAGCTGAGGTCACTGCCTCTTCTCCGGATAGCTGGTTTCTTCTCCTCCTTGTTCTCTGTCGCTTGGGTGGCTTCATTTGGTTCAACTGCTGGTGTTTCAACATCACTCTCCATTTTTTCTGGCTCTGCTAGTTTATCCTTGTCTGCTACTTCATTGGTTTCATTCTCTGATCCGTTCTCGGCACTCTTCTCACTCAAACTGGCTATTTCAGTCTCAGTCTTAGGTTCAGGGTCTACAGTCTTATCTTCTTCAACTTCCATTTTCTCAACCGGAGTCTCTTTCTCATATTTTACTTCTATGAAACAGGCATGACTGAAACAGTTTTCTGTCATATATTTATGCATGCTGACTAAAGACTGTCCCACTGACAGCCAATCTAAGTTCTTTATAGGTTCTCGTAATGGCAATATTGGTAAAGAACTTTTGATGTTATTTGCCGTGTCCTGTTCCAATAAGTCAGATTTAATTGCATCAGCTTCCTTTAGGAGTATTGCAGCCTTTTCCTCATTTATTGGTTCATCATCTTCTTCATTATATTTGTACTTTGGATCAATATATTCCATATAATCCTTTATGTATGGATATGTTTTATAAATGTGTTGTCTGTATACTAAACCACGTAAATATCCAGGATCCAAGTCTAGAGTGTGATGTATGGCCACTATGCAGTCTTCGTAACACCCAAAGCCTAAGAGTAAGATTATAGTTTTGTCTAGACATGGCCAGTGTTTAGGATTACGGCTGACGCCTCTCTGAAAAGACTCTAAGGCGGTATCATACTTCTTAGCTTGAAAGCAGAGCTGCCCCAATCGGTTCCATAGCGTGATATCTGTTTCATCGAGCTCTGAAGCTGCTAAGTAACTGCTTATAGCAGAATCTAAGTCCCCCAAACTAGCTTGGATAGCACCAAGATTTTTGTGACATAAATATTTCAAATTAAACAACGGTTCCGTTGCCTTCTCACCTGGCGCTGGTTTCTTTATCTCATCAAGGAGTTCTGTCTCTAAAAGGTCTTTTAATAGTTGGGAAGCTTCCTTCAAAGAGCCTTTCTTATACAGATCCAAAGCTTTACTGTATTGTTGAAGTGCAAGCTGTTCTAGAGCTTCCCTGGTCACTTCCTCCTCGGAATCACTTTCCTCGTCACTTTCTTCATTGAGTGCAGCTATTTTAATCATGATTTTCAGTTATAAAAGCGAGCTACACTTTAATTTAACACTGTAAATACAAGCCCGGCGACTGCAAAACATATGAAGAGGATTTGACGTACAGTTAAAGATATTGACTGATGTTCTGTTTGTAATGCATTATATCGACTACCTACATGATTTAGATTAGCAAAATGGTCTTTTATGTGTTACTTGAACTGTTTCTTTAACTAATAAAATATGGCACTACCTGATGGATGAGTTTATAAGAGAATTAATTGAGGTAAAGCTTAGAATAGTTGAAGATATTACGGGATTTGATAATGTATAATTATCTAATGACGATTTGACAATAACTTGACAAAGATACAAATCAAGACAGCCCGAAAAAAATTAATGTTGTGTTTTATTGAGGTTAGTTCCATGTAGATAAATTCCTAAATTATAAAATGAACACACAAAAGTTCCTTCTCAAAAGCGCCTTACCATTAGTCGTCCAACGCGCCAACGTTGCCCGCAAGCCATGGTGGTTGCCAGTCGCAAAAAGTAAGATTTATCGTATCCCGAAACGCCCCGTTATAAGTGATGAGGAAAAAGCAGAGCTAAAACGTATCCATAATAACTACAAGACACAGATGCGTGCCATCAGTCGCTTTTACCACGAAGAAATGATCAAGGACAAGTCGTCTCTACAGAGCGCTAGTTCAGATATGAGCCTGAAACTCGAAGCGGAAGAGTGGGAAAAATGTGTGACCATCAATGATGAATGGAATGCCCAAGTCGCGAAAGAACGCGAAGAAAGGGAAGCGCAACGCATGAAGGAAATGGAAGAGTACGCCTTGAGACGCATGGAAGCTCTAGACAGAGAGAAACAGGAGCGCATTCTAAAGGCTTCTGAAGAAATTAGGAAACAAAAGGTACGTAACATAGTAATACTTTGTTTATAAAATAGACACGTCCTTTAATCCCTTTCGGGGTGGCCAGAACCTTCGGAGACTTCACTTGGGTCACTTTACCATAAACATTAATGTTTTAATGTCTTATTAAACATTGGTGACAGGTTACTCAATCACCCAATAGAATCCATTTAGCTCCAATTCCTTAGTCGCCTCCTACAATATGCCTGAAAGAACCTCAGCTAGTTAGCATTCTTTTTACACCGAGACTAGCATAGGACTAACATTTAATTTTATTTGATATTTGACTGAAGTTATTGTTATCTTTTTTCTCTTTTATTTTATCATGGTAATTTATCATAGTGGTGCTTGGTATGACATGCTAAGACGAAAGGCAGCTAGTTATCATTCTTACCTCCCGACTAGCAAGGAACAATAACGAATGTTAACAATACTCACTTTTCAGGAGCTCAGTTCTACTTTCATCACCTTGGACAAGTTGGATGAGGCGATAGAGCATGCGCTTAACAATCCAGTGGACTACAACTACGCGATAGACTTGCAAGGCAATAAGTTTGCAGGGCGAGAGACTCCCATCGCGTCTAAGGAGAGTTCGGAAAGGGCTGTATAGTGTGAATAGTATTGGACTAGTTGTTATATGTGTAGGGATAATATAATATACAGTTAATTGTTTTAATGTGAGGTTTTATTTTTAAAACTTTGTGAATATGCACTTACATATACTTCACATCCATTTCGCTGTAGGGTAGGTAGAGATCACAGATCCCCATTTGTTCCAACCCTGACAGACCACTTTTGCTTCATTGCCACTCATACACCTCATACCCACTCGGCGGTTATAGGTACTTCTAACCTTGTTCAATATGGTGTCTGTCTGACTGTCATATGTCTTATTGGACCTCATACGTAACCACCCTTCCACTACACTCACATATATTCCTTTTGTTAATCTACTATCATTTATCCACTTAACATGTCCAAACATTATGAAAACTAAATTTCTCAAGGCAGGCAAAGAGTGTGAGTGAAGCAAGAGATTTTGTCAGGATCATTCTATATGATGATTGATAGTCTCTGCCTATCCTGTTAGGAACACAGAAGATAACATAAAGCATTATATGATATATAATATCTACTTAACTATCTACCTCCCTAAAACGAAAAAGGAGTGATGTTATAGCTATGAAATCATTCAAGTTATTAATACCACAACATACACTTTACGACTTTTATATGCACACTTTTTTCATTGTGGTAGTCAGTGGTTTGCCTATCTCCGAAGTTTCGAAGGTGTGTTAGGTGGTCACTCGAAGTCCGCGTACCCAGTGTGATTATGAAACATGCTCACAGTGGTTTCCCTCACTATTAGCGTTAGCGACTGTAAACTATGCACACAGGTGAAAATATAGTTTTGATATCATTCATTGGTACATGAAGGATCCAAGATTTAAACCTAGGAAGTCTAAGTTATTAATCTGTGCGTTTATGTCTTATTCATGATGCAAAGAATCTTGGAGTAATATCTCATCTGCTATATGTAAAACCCAATAGACTCAATTACATCAAGCCCCTTAGTCTCCTCCTATGATATGTTGGTAGGAAAGGCATCTAATTAGCAGTCTATTGATCTCCCACTGTTACAGGACAATTATTTAACACAATAAAACACAAAGTATGAAATTTGCATAAAATTTTTATTTACAATATACAATTTTACATAAGACTATATTACAATTACGTTTCCAAGTAAAAACTCATACAATTTACATGTAATAAGGAACATACATGTAATTTATTTTCTATTCCTTTAGGGATGAACTAAGATGTACAGTATTTTCCCTGTGACTCTTAGGGTAGTGATGGCAGTAATATGGAATATTTCTAATACTGTATTATATAATATTAGCATTAATTTTCATAATATGTATATGTTACGGCTAAAGGTAGGTGTGAACGTAGACTTAAGATTAGCCGGCTAAACTTAGGTTTATCTTCGAGAAGCAGCTAAAGTTCTATAACATGTTAGTTTGGGTCGTGATATTCCATCTTTAGCCAGACGGACCCCTAGAAGGACCAGAAGACCTACAGAGTCCATCAGATCAACCAGCAACAATGAAAAAGGTCTAGGCCAAGGGTTCCCAACCTTTTCCAGCCCGCGGCACAATAACTTGTTTAAAATTTTGTCACGGCGCCCTACCCTAGCTGCTTTTTGAGACATATAATTATTATAATCGCAAGATATAACAGAACTTTGGACTTCTGGTTTGTTTTCGATAATTCAGTACTCAATCAATAACAGAGAGTCAGGACCACGGGTGTCCTTGTCGGAAAACAAAATTAAAATAATTTTGATGATGATCAGAGGATGGACTCACGGCGCCCCTGGCTTCATTTGGCGCACAGGTTGAGAACCCCTGGTCTAGGCGGTAAAGCAGTAACCAGACTTGTTGAGTCTGACATTCATCAAGAGGAAGATATGAGAGAAATTGTATTTTCCAACACACAACTGACTTTGGACTACTCAAGATTAAGATACGAAATGAAGTATCTATCTGATCAAGTAAACGAAGATTTTATGCAAATAGAATACGAATTATGCAAAGAAATTCAGATGCGGTGGATGATGCTATCACCACCTTTATTGCCCCAAAAGGTTGCACATTATTTAACAAATTCTCATTATAATGTAGCATGGTTTGAACAAGGATTGTTCAAGATTCAGGAGACCAATCCGTGCGAGGCTAGCTGGAAACTACCAAACCCTATCGTAATTGAAAATGGGATGTATAAGGTTCAAGTACTTTCATCTAACTTAACAAGATTGGCGGAACTTGTGACTGGGATTATATTCAAAGATTTTCCCGGGGTTTTTTTTTATTTTCCTACATATTTGGGTACCCTCAATTCAAATCTACTGCTCGTTTCTCTCTATCAGCTTTAGTTTTAGTTGTACAGCTTTTGTATTTTTTTGCGCGGGTAGGCGCATATTTACGAGTTTAACATAATATCGGTAACAGATAAGTTATAATTAACGTGATGTCTACATCAAGGAGGAGTTGTGTGAATAATCCAGAGTGTTTTTGTTACATTTGCGGTGAATATGTGTTTAAAGTTTTTAGAAAAACCTTGTCAGACTTCGTGAAAACCGCTTATTATGACTACTTCAAAGTGCAAGTGTGTAACTTAGATAAGCCTTGGGTGCCTAAAACTGTGTGCCAAAATTGTGTGGTTAGTTTACGACAATGGACAAGTGGAAAGAGAAGTGTTTTGAAGTTTAAAACCCCGATGATCTGGCGAGAACCTAAAAATCACCATGATGATTGTTATTTTTGTCTAGTTGATATAAATGGCATTAATTCAAATAACCGAAATAAATGGGTTTATCCTAATTTACCATCTGCCTAGCGACCAACATTGCTTTGTAGCCTAGTTCATGAGACTGTACCTCAAGTTTTACCGTCAACATCAAAAGCAGATCCTATTGAAGTCGAACATGGAGACGTTGTAGAAAAATGTAAGTCAAATGACCCTGATTTTATACCCGAAGCCTCGACCAAAGAATTTTTTGACCAAAATGAGTTGAATGATTTGATAAGGGACCTTTGTTTGACTAAAGAACAATCTGAACTTCTCGCTTCAAGGCTCAAAGAGAAAAAACTACTTGCACCTCATACTAAAATCACCATTTATCGCACGCGTGAACAAGATCTGTTAAGATATTTTTCTCAACAAAATGACTTAGTATTTTGTCAAGATGTTAATGCTTTAATGAATTATAAGCAGTATGAACCACATGATTGGCGACTTTTCATAGATAGTAGCAAACGGAGCTTAAAATGTGTTTTGTTACATAACGGCAATAAATTTGGTTCTATCCCTATTGCACATTCTACAACATTGAAAGAAGCCTATGAAAATATTTCTACTGTAATAGAAAAATCAAGTACCATGAACATAACTGGCAAATATGTGTGGACTTTAAAATGGTAAATTTTCTTCTGGGACAGCAAGGTGGATTTACAAAGTACCCGTGCTTTATATGCCTTTGGGATAGCAGGGATAGAAACCACCATTGGACACAAAAAGAATGGCCCACTAGAGAGCAGTTAGTCCTTGGCAAACACAATATAATACATTCTCCTCTGGTCAATAGAGATCGTATTATTTTGCCACCTTTACATATAAAACTTGGAATAATGAAGCAGTTTGTGAAGGCGCTTGATAAAAACGGTGACTGTTTCAAGTATATTGCTCATAAGTTTCAGTGTTTAAGTACAGAAAAATTAAAAGCTGGAATATTTGATGGTCCTCAAATAAGACTATTGGTTAATGACGAGAATTTTATTACAACAATGAATGATACCGAGTCCAATGCGTGGAAAGCATTTGTATCAGTAATGAAAAACTTTCTTGGCAATATTAAAGCTCCTAACTACCAACACTTAGTCCAACATATGCTTACTTGTCTTAGAGATCTTGGCTGCAACATAAGCATCAAGCTCCATTATTTGAACTCACATTTAGACCATTTTCCTGAAAATCTTGGCCACTTTAGTGATGAACAGGGAGAGAGATTTCATCAAGAGATTTCTGTCATGGAGGAACGATATAAGGGTAGATGGGATGTTCATATGATGGCAGATTATTGCTGGAGTTTAAAAAGAGACATACCTAGAGCATTGCATTCAAGAAAATCATTGAAGAGATCATTTTTAACTGCTTTTAAAGAGGTTTTGGTAAGTTTTTTTTGTGTTTTTTCTACCAAATTACGCATATTCCATATCTAAAAAACTAAAGCTGATAGAGAAAAACTGTTTTCATTTTCAGAGTTAGGGGGCCAAATATGTACAGAAAAGCTGTTTATTCTTCTGGAAAAATAATCTTGTGTGTGTAATTAATGATTTCTTGACTTCCTTTGAAATACCATTGACGCCTAAATCACCTGAAAGTCTTTTGAAACTTTGTATCTGTGTTATAAATATAAATTTTCAGGATAACTCAAACAAAACCGTTCATCATTTAAATGCACTACGTAGAAAATATCGTCTGTTCTAGCTCTGAAACTGATCTTGATTTGAATCTTCGTGAATCATTTATCAAAGATAACTACATGACTAAACTTCGAGTCTCGGGTTTATACACTTCTTCTTCGTCATTTTATGATGACCTAGAGCAGATAAAAGAAATCACTCCGAAAAAACGATTAATACAAAACAAAAGCTCAACTAAAGAGTCATGAGACTAGATCTTCAGATGATGACGAGCCGATAATTAATCTAATAGAGGATGAAGAAGAATCGTTTCATGCTTTTTTGCCTACTCCAAACTATGCTACAACAAAGTCTTCACGTCCACGGCAAAAAGCTCTTAATTATAAGGGACAAAGATTACCTTATACCTTCATACGAGCACGGGAATAGCAGCAATGAAAAAATTGCAGTATGAAGTAAATGTAACGTTGCACAATACTGGAAATATTGAAAATGCCTCTTGTGAATGTGTAGCAGGCAGTGGTACATCGGCCCACTGTAAGCATATAGCCATGGTGCTCTATGCCACGGAGCATATGGCGAGAGAGAAAGTAGTTATCAAACACCTCACACCAACTGAAAAACTACAAACTTTTCACATGCCTAAAAAGGTGTTCACTTCATCACCCATCAAAAGCACAGGTCTGATAACCAAAAGAAGAATTGAAAATGTGGTGTTTGATCCGTATCCATTGGAGATTAAAACGGATAATTACAATGAAAGGTTCAGAAACATTGTCTTGAGTGAGCCAAGGTCCACAATGCCCTTGAAGCAATTATATGAACCTGCTAATCCCCTTGGCATTGAGTGGGGACATAGTTACTGTGGTGATGATAGTAAAATAATAATAAAAAAGATGAAGTTAGAAGAAACAGATCAAGATACAATTTCAAATACAGAATTTGAAACAAGAGGCCAGTTCAGTAATGCAAAATGGTTTAGTTTACGTGAAAAATTGATCACGGCTATCAAATTCCACACTGTTTGCCACCTTCAACATATATCACAAGAGAAATATGCCAAAAAACCATCAATGGTGCACCAAGTTTTTTTCAAGAATGACAAACCATGGCATTGTTAATGAAAAAGTGGCTCTTGCTCAATATTGTGAGGAATTTGGCCTGACAGTAAACGAGTGTAGTTTGCATATATCATTAGAAAGGCCATACTTAGCAGCTACACCTGATGGTCTGTTGGGTGATGAGACTTATAGAAATAAAATGTCCATACACAACAGAAATGAATATATAACACCCATCACTGTTCCATATTTAGTAAAAGGAGACTATGAAAGAGAGCTGAAATTAAAAGTAGGATCGCCCTATTACTATCAAGTGCAAGGGCAAATGTATTGCACCGGTCGCAAATATTGCAACCTTGTAATTTATACATTTAAAGATTTGAAGGTAGTGTTTGTGACCAGAGATGGCACATTCATTGCCGGAATGTTGATAATGCTAGACCAATTTTATTTCAGTTATTTAAACCTGCAATTTTAAACAAAATTTTGTATAAAGATTATATAGAAGTAATTAAAAAATCAAGATTTTTAATACATTAATGTTTTATTTCACTATAATCTACCATTGAAGCCGATCAAGTACCAACTACATCCTATGCAGTTCCGAAGACAAAAGATAAAAAATTAAAGAGGAAATCTGACGATGAACTTTTGCAACTTGCAGCTAACCGTCTTAGACAGAAACCAGACGAATAAGAAAACTGGGCTTTATCTTGTGCTGCAGATTTGAAGAAAATGGAACCAACACAACAAATCTTTGCTAAGAGTGCTATTGCTGCCAATATCATGGAAGGACAATTAGGTCTTTTACATCGCGATTCGGTAAAAATAAATACTCCAACAGTAACAATAACTCCATCTCCCACATATACCAAATCAACGGCAACTCCAACAAGTTACAACAGCACACCTTCGCCTCGCTATTTCATAAACTATTATACACAGCAAAATTCTGAACTTCCACTTGAGGAGCTGCCACGTTACGAGCAGTTAAATACTCCAAAAGTAACAATAAATCCATCTCAGACATAATAATAATCAGATATAATATAATATTGTAAGATGTTATTACACCATTTGAACTAGTCCCTTGGTAAGTACATTTAAGACTTGTGTTAAGGGTACTAGTCAACGTATATTTAAGAAATATATACTTATTATATATAGATAAATACATATACTATAATCAACGACCAGACTGGAAAGCAGTAGAAAAGCCTAGTACTTAACTCTGCCTCCACCGGGAATCGAACCCGGGACCCCACGATTAGCGTTCAGGTGTCTAATCGATCGCGCCACGGAGGTCGTCAATATGCCAGATCCACGCCATTCCCACAAATTACATCAGCACGCCATCGCCTCGCTATTCTGAACTTCCACCTGAGGAGCTGCCTTACCAAGAGAACATGTACTACTCCCAACAGGATAATCAGCAGAACATGGACAATTCTCAAAAGGAAAATGATGCTAATGACATGTCTCAATATCAAAAGTTTAATAAATAAATGAAAAAATGTCTTTATTTACCTGGATTAATTTCTTCAAAACATGTATTATGGCTTCGTAGGTTTCCATAATTATTAAGGAAAGACTTTGTGGGGAAATAGCACTATGAAACTTTAAATCTTCTAGAGTGTTTCCAGTAGCTAGATACCGTTATGTTATTGAAAGCCGTTGAAAAGGTGGTATTGCTTCCCTCATGTTTGTATTTTTTTTTTTTTCAATTAATGGCGTGACCAATTCTAGTAGCACTTGAAACTGTCCAGTCGTACAAAATTATTGAAGTCTTTTTCCTCAGATAACATCGAGTCTTTTAAGAGATTTTCGTGAGTGTATTTAGTCCTTTTCGTGTACCAATCTTTCGACTAACGACGACAGCTCCAGCCACAAACCACTACAGCTCCAGCTAAATCTTGTGTGGACATGTTTGCTCGGATCAAACTATTCTCCGACTGTACAAGAAAACATTGCACAATTGGCAAATGTCAAAAAACGCATAATAAAAAAATGGTACATTAAAAAAAGAAGTTTCTTTTAATCTATTCACCCCAGATTTCTTGTTGTGAATGCGCTCTTTTTACGGATTTCCCATCAATTTGACGACTTGGCTGTTCCACCGGACTGATTCTGATTTTACCCAACTTGGCTTGCTTCGGGAGTCCGATATTAGTGACTTGGCTGCAATTATACTCCTCGATTCGACGACCCGGCTTCCCACTTAGACATTAATAATGATGAAGAGAAAGAGGAATCCATCCTTTGCCACCAGCGAAAAAATGGTATTATTTGACCTAGTGGAAAAAAGGTTCTATATTATAGAGTCCAAGAAAACGGACACTGTTTCCGTGAGGGCCAAAGCTCAGGAATGGAAGACCTTGGCGGAGGAATTCAATGCAATATCGGCCATTCATCCCAGGGAGTTGTCGGTATTGCGAAATTGCTGGGAAAATTTAAAAAGACGGGCGAAGATGGAGCAAACTTCGCATAACCAGCATTTTTTTTGCACAGGTCAAATCCTACTGTTTGATTTATGCTTTAAGTCGGCACGGGTTACTATTATCCGATTGCAATAATACTTCATATTAAAGACGAAAAAAGTAGCGGGTATGCGTACTCAAATTCACAAAAAAAAAATCCCTTATAGTTTGGGACACCTAGCCTTAAGTTTTTAAAAGTAGACATATTTCGTATTTTTTAATAAAAACGAGGTATGAGCATCTCACGAGCGCGTTGCATTTTGTGGAAGCCGACCCGCCATGAGTACCAATAACGCATTCACCTCTAACGCCAGCCCAGAACAAGCCAACCGAATGCACCGAATGCTTGAGGCCAATATTAGACCATTTGAACGCCAAGTTTCAGGCAAATTATATTCCTTCGAAAGATATAAGTATCGACGAAAGCCTTACTCAAGCCAGGCTAACTCAATATCAAGCAATACATTCGCAATAGGGCTGCTTAATTCGGAATCAAATCTTACCAACTCTGTGAAGCTGGTTATTTATACAGCTGGACAAAGTAATCCAGATGAGCCTTATAATACTTCAATGTTTAAGAGTACCGCAGTAGTTTGTAGGCTCATGTCGATTGGTCAAACCACACGCCACCGAAGCTGCCGCCTCGATGGTTCGGGCGCCCAACGTTCGAGATGCCGCCTCGCTTGTGACTCTAGCCAAGTACGTTCGTACTATAAATACTACGACACTCGAAATCGCCGCACATATTCGTGCGCTTTGTGTGATCCACACATTCGACCGAGCTGTACACCAGAGTGATCCAAACATCCATTCTTACCAAGCTGGTTATTTATACAGCTGGACAAAGTAATCCAGATTGGCATCATACTAGTTCCAGGTTGAAGAGTACCGCAGTACTCGTAGTTCGTAGGCTCGTGACTCTGCTTTTAAATAAAGGGTACGGGTTCTTTATGGACATCTGGTATAACTCACCATTGCTTGCTCGCTGGCTCAAGTTGACCGGCACTGGTTGTGTCTGTACCCTGCGCCTTACACGTTCCGATGTTCCACCTATCATCAACGTAGCTCGACTCAAGCAAGGAAAGCCCATAGCAAGCATTCCAGGGATGCCAGTGAAACAACGAGGCAGACAAGAAAAAAACTGTCACCATCTACTTGCCATGGAGCAGACACTGGCTTTTCCAGTTCTATCCAAACCACCTTTTCGGCCATTGCCATTTAGGCCTCAAGGTGTTTTAGATTAGAACAGGTTTGTGGTCGGAGTAGGCCTGAAAAATCAAATGTTGGACCCGTACTTGCTTGAACGAAAACGCTGTAGTGAATGGTACATGAAGCTCTTCAAGCGGTTATTGAATTGTTCGATTCTAAACGTCCGGGTTCTTTTGTCGTCTTCTCCGAATAAAAACCATGATCACCTTGCATTTAGGCTTAGTTTAGTAAATAGTATTCTTACCTACCACCTCAATCTTTGTGCACCTAGCCGTAGAGAGACCACCCGCATAAGTATAGACCCCACTCGAATCACCACCTATACACACTGGGCTGTGCGCCTTCCACAATTGAATTGAGATGCTGCCCGCAACCGCTAGACGACGCAACGATGCTATGTTTGTCTTAACTTAGGGCGCGAAGTCCAAAAAAAGACAAACACGTTCACGACCATTGACCCTTGCGGAGTAGTCACAGGTTCAGGTGTCTATCTCCGCAATTGCGAAGGTAGTAATTCTATCGCCACCTCAAACCCACGTGTTGACCAGATAGTTAGTGCTCAATGTGACAGGTATTACCTCAACTATTACCTGTCCGGGGAACAGGTAGGTTTCCTCACGATGTTTTCCCTCACCGTAAAGTCCAACGGGCTGCATTAATTTGCGAAGCGTGCAAAGTGCCATTGTGTGTTGAGAATTGTTTCAAGTCATACCACACCTCACTCAACGTGTAGTTTCACTTACAGATCCATAAGAGTTTGAATGCGTGATTGTATGAAAATAAAAAAAATATGCAAACGGGATCTTCCCTGCATCTAATGCAAAGAACGCGCAAATGAACGCAGAAAGTTTTATCAAGTGGTTCCGAAGATTATTGTGCAGTTTGTAAGTGCCATTGTCATAATTTAATATAATATATGTATATAATAATTATTTTCTGGATCCCAGAAAAAACCCAATCAGTGTCTTGCACAATATTGCACTGGAAGCCCGACTGCCACCACCTAATTAATGACTTCCCTCAACAGGATGATGGTGAGAATGCTGTAGAGCAAGTCGCTCCAAATGTTAACGTGGATGATATTTTTCAAGGCAGGGCTGTACAAAATGCACTAATTAATAGCTTAGTGCTATAGGAACTTAATGCTGGTCATAGGTCTCTCCAAAACTACTTAACAGTGATCAGTCTTATGCTGTCCTGTAATGCAATGTATCACACTGCTGTTAGGAAAAAAGAGCACAATTTTCAGTTCCTTAGTGCGAGGTCACAGTGCACGCTTCAATTCGGCGTGCAACGGAGCGTTTGCATTAAACGTATGCAACTGTTAATAGGGGTTACCCCTAGTGCATTGTTGGTCGCTTATCATTCATATGTTACATCTGCACTTAGGTACGGTATTATATTTAGTACTAGGACTTTGCATCATATGTCAAAATGATTCGAGAAATCATAGAGCCCTACTACTAGTGAGGCAGCGACACATCATGCTTCACTAGTAAGGCGACGGCGGTTCTGGCCAAGTTCCAGGACAAGACCATACAACACGACATTGAGATGTTGTTACCAAGGCTATGGCTATTCAACCTTTAGTTAAAGCAGAGAGGACCAAACGGGGAAACCGCTGCATCTGGGGAGATACCCAGTTAGTTTTAGTTACTAAAGAATAGCGTAAGAATACGAATTTGTGAGCTGGAAAACACGAAAAATCTCCTAAACATAGATAGACGAAGACACTTCACATCATGGACGCGGTCTCTGACCGGTCCATTATCTCCATGGTCGAAGAACAGACCAGATCACGACTCTCGACTTTCTACAAGATAGCGGTTCTTACTGGCTGCTCTAGCCATAATATTACTCGTAGTTTCGATAGTCAGGAATGAGATTAAGGCTGCTGGACTAACAAAACGAGAGCATAATAACCAAGCTCTCTGCTAAGCTAAGAAAAAAAAATCGAAATCATTCTTTCACATGTCACTTCCCAACATTGACAAATGTTTAATCACTTCGTTAATCTACACTTTGTCATCCCGATTTGGTCTAGTGACAGCGCTTGTTACGCTTTCGCGGAAAAAGGTTTCATACTCATGGGTGAATAGATAAATACACCGAACAGAATGTTTGGATGTAGGAATGAAGACACCCACTTTCAAATAAGAAGAAACTTCGAAAACTATATGAAACACTGTTGTATATTTAAAATTTGGCGCCTTAGTTTATTTGTCTATGCCAGCTCTCTAAAAGTTAGACTGACTACGTTGTCTATTGTTTTCCTTTTTACACTATGTGCTCTCTAATTTGCTTATGAAAGTGTAACATTATAATATTAAATAAAACCTTTATAAATCTCTCAAATCACAGTTTCATTTATCAAACACGTTGAATTTATTTTTCAATTTTAGTCGAGTAAGAGTCAGCCATATTGATTTCTAACTCTAAACTACCTATTGGGTGATAGGCTAGCAACCCGTCACCAATATTCCATATTGATACCATCACATTTTCTAAGAGTAACCAATCTGTATGTATTTCCATATCCTTATCAAACTAAACCACAAATGACTGAACCAATAACTTCTTACATCACGATTAATAACTAACGGGACTTACCGCGTAAGTTTTTATAGAATAAACTAGCGACCCGCTCCGGCTTCGCACTTCTGGATATTTAATGGATGTTATTATACATATAAACCTTCCTCTTGAATCACTCTATCTATTAAAAAAAACCGCATCAAAATCCGTTGTGTAGTTTCAATGATTTAAGCATACAAAGGGACATAGGGACAAAGAAAGCGACTTTGTTTTATACTATGTAGTGATTTACCTTTATTATTAACCCGATAAGTCCCGTTAGTTATTAATCATGAGTGTAAATCGCGAATTTCTTACATCACAGCCGTCTCTCTAAATAAGGGTAGGCAGAGATCACGGATCCCTATTAGTATATATGTGTATAGTATATCTACTAATTTATTTTTATTTGACATTCTATCTAAATATTATTAACTTTTTTATGTATAGATAAATTTCATATCAACATATTTACAGTTTGACATACATATTTAGTTTACGTGAAGAACAGAAGAGCATGTATGAGAAGGTAAATGCGTGTGAGTGAAGCAAGAGAGATTCTGCCTATCCTCTTAGGGACGTTGAGACGTGAATATATTTATAAATTTACAGTTTTTTATTACATTAGGGATAAATTACAATAACATAAAAATCCCTTCCCTAGAGGGGTAGATAGAGCCACTTACTTCACAAGCTGACGTTACTTAGCAACGTTTCCCAGTCGGGTAGAACGTTGAGCTTATTCTGTAGGGTACCTAGAGATACAATGTTCGCAGATCTAGAGTTTTCGTCTACCGCTACAGAGACCACCTCTTCTAGGAATGAGGGTTGAGTACCTGCTGCCACCTGAAAACATATGCACATCACGCCTGATTCCCTGTAGAGGGGTAGGCAGAGATCACGGATCCACGTTTGTGTCGAGCCTGACAAAACATTTTGTTCATTGACAACAATAAATACATACACGGCGGTTATAGGTACATTATTAACATACATACATACACATCACGCTTGATTCCCTGTAGAGGGGTATGCAGAGATCACGGATCCCCATTTGTCCCACTGACAAACTACTTTCGCTTTATTGACACTCATACATTATGTATGACACACTCGGCGGTTATAGGTACTTCTAACGTCACCCTTTTTCAATGTAGCTTCTATCTGACTGTTATGTCTTATTAGGCCGGCCCCTACGTAACCGCCCTGCCACTTCACTCATATATATTCCTTTGGTCAATCTACTATCATTCATTCGCATAACATGTCTAAAACATTAGTGCTAGTTTGAGACGCAAAAGGAATGCCAACTAGCTGCCGTTCTTCCCGGAATGTTGTAGGAGACGAATAAATAGATTATATTGAGCAATGCGCTACCAACCTCTCACCAATGTTGCATATTACATCATAATCCCAATATTAATGCTAAAAAGTGACCCAGGAGACATTATGTCTCTGAGATTCTTTCCACCTCGAAAGGAATTAAAGGATGTGAAAGTGTAAAAGCAGCTTATTAAATACATTTAGTCTACTTACCTCATACATGGTGTCGCCGAGCGCGAGTCGCACCCGACCGGATCGGTGTATGAGTAGCTTCCCGATCCGCCCTTCCTCAAGACTCGTAAGTAGACACCTATTGTCAGTCTGAAAAATATATAAAAAGTGTTATTTTGACGACCTCCGTGGCGCGATCGGTTAGACACCTGAACGCTAATCGTGGGGTCCCGGGTTCGATTCCTGGTGGAGGCAGAGTTGAACTACGGTATTTTTCTGCCTTACAGTCCTGTTGTTGATTATATATGGTATATATATGTATTTATGTATATATATCAAGTATACATTTCTCAAATATACGTTGACTAGTACCCTTAACACAAGTCTTAAATGAACTTACCAAGGGGCTAGTTCCATTGGTGTAATAATGTCCAAATATTATTATTATTAACAGCCCGAAGTGATTTTTGTCGTCGTATTTTATAATTTGATATTAAATTACTATTTAATAACATAATAATGGCGGGTTATGTTAATTAAAGTGCTGGTTTGGTGTTGTGTATATAAATTCGAGATATCCCAAGCACATTTCGGATTATTTGAAGTGATGCACTGAGCAAGCTTTGTGCTGGATTCCCGCATTGGTTAGAAGTAACTATAACCGCCGAGTGTATATGAGAAGATGTATGAGTATCAATCAAGCGAAAGTGCTGTGTCAGGATCTGGACAGATGGGGATTCGTCATCTCTGCCTACCCCTCTACAGGGAATCAAGCGTGATGTGTATGCATGTATATAAGGATATGATTTATAGTTTTATATATATATGTAAATATTTATCCTTATACTCACAGGCTCCTCCTTTTTCTCTTCAGTGTGCGTGGAGCTTTGTGCCTCTGTGCCACCCTGTTTCCTTTTAGGGCCTGTCTCGTCCCTGCCACCGCCACGACCGGGCAACGTGTCTGGGAACTGGGACAGAGATACAAAGTCTAAATGATAGAAAAAACTTCATTCACCCGAGCTACGTTATACTAATTATTCTTATATCTCGTGATAGACTGGAACGAGAAAAGAATGCTAACTAGCTGCCGTTCTTCCCGGCATGTCGTAGGAGGCGACTAAGGGACTAGGGGTAAATGGAATCTATTGGGCGATGGGCTAGCAACCTGTCACCTTTTTTATATGACAAATCAACCACAATATTCATGGTATTTACTATATGAGACCAGGTTATATCACGATAAATAAATAAAGATATAAATACCTTTATTTCACCCGACGTTTCGACCCAGTTGCATAGGCCGTGGTCGCGGGAAGACTAAAAATAACTGATATTCATGGTAACAGGTAATTAGTACATGTCACAATGAGTACTGACTATCTGCTCAACTCGTGGCTTCGAGGTGGAATAGAAGAGCATGTATGAGAAGGTCAATGGGTGTGAGTGAAGCAAGGGAGATTTGTCACCTATTCCAGGTGTCAATTAAGTCTCTGCCTATCCCCTTAGTGACGTAGAGGCGTGAATGTATGAAATGTATGTAAAATACTTGATAGACAGCACTCAACGTGATAGGTAGTCAACCGTATCGCCGTATAGAGGCACTGGCTATTACCTATCCCGAGGGATAGGCAGGTTTCCTCACGATATTTCCCCTCACCGTTAGCGACTGTAAATTATGTACGTAAATGAAATACACATGAAACGCGGGCTTCGAATGACCCATACCTAACATGTCTTCGAAATTTCGGAGATGGGCACTCAAGCCTCTGACTATCCCGGCATAATAAAAAAGGGAGTGTGTATACACAAGTCGTGAAGCGTATACATACGCATCGAATTATACGGTGAGGGAAAACATCGTGAGGAAACCTGTTTCCCGAACAGGTAACATTTAGTGCTTGTAAATGGCGACATGGCGTACCACCTGTCACATTGAGTACTGATCTGGTCAACACGTGGGTTCGAGGTGGCCATTGAATTACTATCTTCGCAATTGCGGAGATGGACACCTGAACTTCTGACTACCCCGCAAGGGTTAATGGTCGCTAACGCATAGCACGAGACAAAATAAAGTTACTTACTTGCATCATTATAAGCGTTGGTTTAACACTGGATAACAGCCCTACTATATCGGCGTTATCCGTGATCTCTTGCTTTAGCACCGCTACGGGCTTCTTGTCCAAGACTATTGGGCCTGCAATAGTCCAATAGTCAATTTTAATCCATACACTAGCAAGATAATAGTAAAGCTTTCTTTCATGTCATAAGAGATGACCAAGGAACAAGGTAAATGGATACTAATGGGCGATGGATTAATAACCTTTCACGAACATTCAATATCGATTATAACCCATATTTATGATATGCAATAGATGTATTGGCAAGTTCCTGTCTACCCCAAAAGGGATTGATGAAAGTGACTGAATATGTATTCCCTTATAAAGTACGTTTCATGATTTATGAGATATGACACACAATGTCCCAATTTAACGAATGGTTATGAAAATGGAGTATGACATAGGAAGCATGATCATTATAATCAATGCCGACGAAATGCGGTCTTGAGAAGCATGTATAAAGAATAAATGAAACAAGAAATTAATTATATTAAAAAAAAAAACCATAAACAATACACTAATAAATGATTTGGATTGTTTTTGGTA
Source organism: Leucoptera coffeella (assembly GCA_030578115.1). Classification (NCBI taxonomy): domain Eukaryota; kingdom Metazoa; phylum Arthropoda; class Insecta; order Lepidoptera; family Lyonetiidae; genus Leucoptera; species Leucoptera coffeella. The sequence continues at coordinate 166,189 of JAMBLF010000635.1, read as the reverse complement.
AAGTGTATTCTTTAAATATAGTATATTATTTCTATGTATAAACTAAAACTTAATTAATTAAATATATTTATTTAAAAAATCTGCTGCTGTAGCCTCGTTCAAACAACTTTTGTAAAAACAATTTTACAACGTTGCATTTTGTGGCTGAAAAACTATAGCATAAGTCCCTTAGTCAATTACTCTGATATAAAACTGAATATTTACTCACTTATATAAAAAAAAATATAGATTTCCTTTTTAAATTATTACTCTATATAATTATAATCCTTGTATTAAACTGTTAGGCATAACACAAAAAAAACGTATTCACGACCATTAACTCTAGCGATCAGAGGTTCAGGTGTCCATCTCCGCAATTGCGAAGGTAGTAATTCTATGGCCACCTCAAACCCACGTGTTGACCAGATAGTCAGTACTCAATGTGACAGGTGGTAAGCCATGTCGCCATTTACAAGCACTAACTATTATTCGGGGAACAGGTAGGTTTCCTCACGATGTTTTCCCTCACCGTAGTATTCGACGCATTACGTTAATGTATTTTTATTACGAAAATGTACATAGAAATTCATTAAACAAAAATTAAGGTAAGTTCTTCAGAGTAATTGACTATCTCAATAGCTTATTGGTTACCTTCAAACTTAAACAAAAATAACAACATACGCTTAATGACTTGTGTATACACTCCCTTTTTATTATGGCGGGGTAGTTAGAGGCTTGCGTGCCCATCTTCGAAATTTCGAAGGCATGTTAGGTATGGGTCATTAGAAGCCTGCGTATCACTAGTTAGACAGCACCCAACGTGATAGGTAGTGAACCGTATCGCCGTATATAGGCACTGGGTATTTCCTATCTTGACACTAAAAAAGGTTAGGTATGGAAATATGAATTACAACGGTTATTTCTTTTGGTGTAGATAGGATATCATTGACACCAAATTTATAACATGTCATTTTCCCAATTTAAATTTGAAGTACCAAAAAGCTATATTTAATGCAGATATACTTATTGAATAGCATATGAGATGTACAGTATTATAATTTACATATAGGTAAAAGATACAAGTTGTAAATAAGGTACATTACATGTAAAGTATATAGTAAACCACACCTCTTTCATATAAAGTATAGGCAGAGATCTTGGTACACTTTTATCTGACCCTCACAAAACATTTTAATTAATAATATTACATTCATACATACATACACATCACGCCTGATTCCCTGTAGAGGGGTAGGATCTCCATTTGTCCCGATCCTGACAGATCACTTTCACTTCTTTGACACTCATACACCTCCTCATACAGACTCGGCGGTTATATGTACTTCTAACGTCACCCTTTTTCAATATGGCGTCTATCTGACTGTCATATGTCTTATTGGGCTCGCACCTACGTAACCGGCCTTTCACTTCACTCATACATATTTATATATATTTACATACATTCAATTTTATTTCTATTACAAATATATTTTATAATATTATTACTTCCATTTATTAAATTAATATAAAATATAGAAAGCAGTAACTATATTACAATACAATACAGTTACTTACGTTATTTCGGTTACGTAGGGGCCGGCCCAATAAGACATATGACAGTCAGATAGACGCTATATTGACAAAGGGTGACGTTAGGAATACCTATAACCGCCGATTGTGTCATACATGATGTATGAGTGTCAATGAAGCGTAAGTAGTTTGTCAGTGGGACAAATGGGGATCCGAGATCTGCATACCCCTCTACAGGGAATCAGGCGTGATGTGTATGTATGTATGTAACTGTTTCACAATACAATTACAAGTTTACAATGTACCTTTACATATAACTTTACCATTCTAAAACATCTCAATATTCAACAAGTATATCCCAAAAGCCTATCTCAATGTATCTTACTGCCGTCAATTTCATCCGTTGGTTCTTCTTTAATCAACACTTCTTGCTTCACTGCCACCGCCGGTTTAGGCTTGCTATATAACCATCCTACAATTAAATTCATCATCATCATCAGCCTGTCTGAATCCACCCCCAAATGACGCTACTTCTCCCTGTCAGTAACCGTTCGCATCCATTCGATGCCGGCCAACCTGCACAGGTCGTCTTCCCACCTTGTCGGTCTTATACAATTAAATAATAACAACTAAAACGGCACTCTTTTTAATATAGAGGCTCTGTCTACCCCGAACGGGAGTATAGGACTTGATCTGTATTGACATGGAGCCAAAGTCTACTAATATAGCACAATCGTAGTTCAATAACACTTCAGTAATAGTGTTAAGTTGGTAGTGGCTTAGCAAGTGTCAAATTTCACCATTGATGGTAGCAAAAGTGAAAATATTCCATAAGCTACTTAACACTATTATTGAGGTGATATTGAAGAATAACTTTGCAAAAAGTTTTAGTGGACTTGGGTCCTAGGAAGATGATTCTAAAAGAAAAAATAAAATAAAGAAGCAGAGGAGTGATATAAATAATAAAATATTTATCAAAAGGTTTCAACCTGTCCTTATAGATTTAAACTATGAAAAACTTAAACTTAATCTCTCTTGGCTCACTTACAGCTAACTATTTACTAATTATAATCAAGTATATACACTATTATCTGTAAGGCTTAAATTGAATTATTTAGCTAAAACCGTTCTTGCATAAATTTTATTATGAATAAATTAACCTTACCATACACATTCGTCTATTCACAAATTTCCACATATAATAACATAAATTATTATTATAATTTAGTTTCAAAGATTACAATAATCATAATATTTAAAATTGAATAAAATAAAAACTTTAAACAATTGTAAATGTAATAAAGGTGATTACATACCGCCATCACTGAGGGGAAGTTTGACAGGTGCATGCTTGTCAAACTTGATCTTCTCGGAAAGCAGTTCATCATCAGACTCCGCATCACCAGCGCCACCTGTCACCATGCTGATCTTCTTCTGCTCTAGCTCTTTGTCAATCTAGAACACGTACGAATGGAAATGAAATCACTACATAGTATGAAACAAAGTCGCTTTCTTTGTCCCTATGTCCCTTTGTATGGTTAAATCTTTGAAACTACGTAACGGATTTTGATGTGGTTTTTTTTAATAGATAGAGTGATTCAAGAGGAAGGTTTACATGTATCACAACATCCATTAAATAGTGGAGTAGGCTATATATTTTATACCCGTGCAAAGCTGGAGCGAGTCACTAGTCTTATTATATATGTACATTTTCGCATTAAAAATACATTTGCTAAAATATGCACTGAATACTGTGGTGAAGATAAACTTTATGAGGAAACCTACTAGTTCCCAAACAGGTTAAGATGCTTGTAAATAGCGTCACGGCTTATCACCTGTTACATTGAGTATTGTTATAGTTATGGTGAACATGTGGGTTTCAGGTGGCCATAGAATGACTACCTTTGCAATTGCGGAGATGGACACCTGAACCTCTGACTACCCCGCAAGGGTTACAGGTCAAACTGTTCAAGGAAGAACAAATTTACTGTATTATGAAATGGAAGTGCAATACACACAACAAAAGGGTGTATGCACCGAGAAGAAGAGAATAATAATAAATAAATATTGTAGGACGTTATTACATCAAATGAACTAGCCCCTTGCTAAATACATTTAAGACTTGTACTGAACTGAACTGAACGTATATTTAAGAAATATATTCTAATTCTATATAGATAAATACATATATAGCATATATAATCAACAATCAGACTGGAAAGCAGAAGAAAAGCATGGATCTTAACTCTGCCTCCACTGGGAATCGAACCCGGGACCTCACAAGTAGAGTTCATGTGACTAATTGATCGAACCACACAGGTCTTCGTTTATATTTATTTTATAGAAGAGCATGTATGAGAAGGTTAATGGGTGCGAGTGAAGCAAGGGAGATTTGTCACCCGTTCTAGGTAACAATCAATAGTCTCTGCCTATCCCTTTAGAGGCGTGAATATGTATGTACAATAACCTGACCTGACTCCATGCAATATTATAGCTGGTATCATTGTCTTCATACTTCATTGTTCAGTTGAACAATGGATAGTAACAATATCATATCATTTTCTTGGCATAATAGTAGCTTGATATGTATGTATGTATACATTGGTATCATAAAAATTTGAAGATTCAAAAACAAATATGAAAATACATCCGTCATATAAATCTAATAATACAAATCCACGTTATAAAATTTATTGTACTAAGGGCAAACTACTTGTTGCCAATATTCCATTTAAATGAAACCTCAACCTGTGTAATAAAACTAAATGTAATAGACAACATGTTTTTAAGATTCTATTCACCTTTTAGGGACATGACTTATGTTGATGATATATTAAGGGAAATATATGAACTATATATAAACTTCACACATTATCCCTTGCAGTGTGCATAGAAGTTCACTTATAAGTACATATGTCTTATTTATCAATACTAAAAAAGGGTGACATTAGTAGTACCTATTACTGCAAAGTGTATGAGAAGTTATATGAACACAATGATGTAGTTTGTCAATATCACTACATAGTATAAAACAAAGTCGCTTTCTCTGTCCCTATGTCCCTTTGTATGCTTAAATCTTTGAAAGTACGCAATGGGATTTTTATGCGGTTTTTTTAATAGATAGAGTGATTCAAGAGGAAGGTTTATATGTATAATAACATCAATTACATAGTGGAGTAGGCTATATATTTTATACCCGTGCGAAGCCAGAGCGGGTCACTAGCTGGGAATTAAGTGGAGATCTGACTATCACTTTGTACGAAGAAAAGTTTGATGTATGTTTATTGTTTACTACTCTTCCAAAACCACTGACCTTCCACACATCCTTGACTCTTAGTACCGGCTTTTGAAGACTCGGAGCTGACTCCGCATCCCGTCCGTAAGAAGTTCTGGTCGGCCTGCGTTCAGCTGTGCCCATACCTGCAAGACAAAATAAACTTGAATCACACATGGTAAAATAATAATTAGTTACACTATTATTATGAAATTTAAATATATGTTTTCATTTACGTGCATAATTTACAGTTGCTAACATTGAGGGAAAACACCGTGAGGAAACCTGCCTATCTCTCAGGATGGGTAATAGTCAGTGCCTATATTCGGAGATACGGTTCACCACCTATCACGTTGGGTGCTGTCTATCAAGTAATATGCGGGCTTCAAATGACCCATACCTAACATGCCTTCGAAATTTCGGATAGGCATTCAATTCTTCTGACTACCCCACCATAATAAAAAAGGGAGTGTGTATAAAAAGTAGTGAAGCGTATGTTTTTATGTAGTTACACTACTATTTTCAATGCATCAAGGTTTCCATTTTTATTTCAATGTTTGTATTGTGTTGTAATGTAAATTGCAATATGTAGAGAATCAACTAGTTTTCTTTCTTAATTTTCTCTTGCAGACTACATAATAATAACATTTATGTTACAACTACAAGATACAAAAACAAACTAACACATTCACAACCATTAACCCTTGTGGGATAGTCAGAGGTTCAGGTATCTATCTCCACAATTGCGAAGGTAGTAATTCTATGGCCACCTCGAACCTACATATTGACCAGATAGTCGGTACTCAATGTGAATACAATATTACAAGACATAGCAATTTTGTAATACATATATAATATTTAACACAGATTTTAAAGACAAGTGTAGGATCCACTGTGTCCTACAGGAAAAGAGGAAGCTTCCTACCTGTGCAGGTGTTCGTCCAGGCTAATGAAAATTATAAAATTTCTATATATCTTGTTTTATTAAAATATTTAAATTGTTCTAGGATATTGATTTTTGTAAGTATTATTTTATTCTGGCTGTTATTTTTATTCTTTCTGGCGGTTATTTTATTCTGGTACTTATATTTTAACTAATAACAACTTAGGTTTCTCCCTGTCTGTGGCGCTCTAGAGGTCGCCACACAATCAAGTACATCATGTGTGCTATTGCTATAAAAGAATTAATGACTAACCTTCAGAGAAAACCCCAGTAGATTTGATGATATTGGGCCCTGTCCTGTTATTGGCGTTCCTATCACTCTTCCTGTCTCTTTTCTTGTCATTCTCCTTCTTGTCTCTTGTCACTGTTGGTAGAGCGCTGGAATAAGGCACTTAGATACATTTTCAATTCCATGATCTTCACTACATAGTATAAAACAGTCGCTTTCTCTGTCCCTATGTCCCTTTGTATGCTTAAATCTTTGAAACTACGCAACGGATTTTGATGCGGGTTTTTTTAATAGATAGAGTGATTCAAGAGGAAGGTTTATATGTATAATAACATCCATTAAATAGCCAGAAGTGCGAAGCCGGAGCGGGTCACTAGTACCATATAAGTAGGTAGAATAAACATAAAAATTTGTATTAAGTTTTAGTGATTTACTAGTTTAAAAGCCCAGATATGCAAAAGCAAATCTTGAGCTGTGGCAAAGTAATGAACAAGCATTGCCACTCAGCGAACAACGGAACGGTTGATGCTTAAGAAACAGAGTCAAAAATGAGATTATCGAGCAGAGAACCAAAGTCGTAGACATTATCTATTGATGTTGCAAGGTGAAGTGACAGTGGGCCTGCCATGTCTGCTGTAGAACCAATGACCGTTGGTGTAAAGTGGTTCTGGAATGGAGGAGAGCATCTTGGTACATGTAATGTAGGACGCCCCCTGCTAGGTGAACCGACGACCTGAAAAAGGTTGCTGGTAGTGGTTGACTGTGTTTTATGGTGTACCCTTGGAGAGGCTTACGTCCAGCAATGGACTGACATAGATTGATTTATTGATTGATTCAATAAAAAATCAATCAATCAGCCTACAGCAACCTTTTTCAGGTCATCGGTCCATCTAGCAGGGGCACCTCCTACACTACGTTTACCGAGATGCGGCCGCCATTCGAGAACCACTTTGCTCCAATGGTTCTGCGACAGACGTGGCCGGCCCACTACCACAGTATCTTAAGACCAGGGTTTTCAATCAGTGCGTCCTACCTGTAATGACATACGGTGCCGAGACGTGGAACATGACAGTCGGGTTGGCTCACCAATTATGTGTCGCTCAGTGAGCAATTGATTGATTGATAGTAATTATGAGAAAGCAGCTTGTTGTGAGATACCAAGTTTCCGACACTACTTAGACCTTGTCAGTATCACTCAGATCAAACCAGTAAGATTGAAATTCTGGGGATGCATAACAAAAATAACCTGCTACATGGACGAGATTAAAATGTAATAACATAACCTATACATACTTTTCAATGCATAAAAGCACAGAGATAAATATATTAAACACTGAACGGAAAATATATCAGTTTGTAGGTAGTTAGACAAAATTTCTTACCTTTTATTCTTGTTTCTTTGAACCGAGAGATTTGGGGTGAATACTTTTTTACTCGGTTTGTTGGTGCCCAAAGTAAGGTCTTTGGGTGGTTTCAAGCCAGGAAGCCTCACGGTTGGAGGGGTAGAAGAAGTTCCGTTGGAATAAATTGAATTATCCTTAGGGTCGGACATTCTGTTAATTTTTATTATAGATAGATGTATTATTTAGAAATAATAACAAACAATTGATTGTACTAAGCAAATATAGTAATGAACAGACTCATTTGCAATGTATTAATATTTAAAAATATACAATACACACGCTAGGACGCAAAAATAATACTTTACGAATAAAATCAATTTCAATTCATTCCAACCTCCCATGTGCAAATGTTTTGTTTAGTTCAACTTATTTTGTTTTATTTCATACGTTGGCACATTGAACATTGTAAAAAAAGTCCACGGAAACTTATGAAACTGGAACACACAGATGTCTACTCATTACCCAACTTTACAGCCGACCATCAAACTTGAGTCTGGTTGCTATTTAATTTAAATAAAAAATATTTTCGAAAACAAACAATAACGGTTGTTCGACTATTATAATTAAAACGAAGCATCTTCAACCATGGGAGACTCACTATTCGATATATTCGGCGAGCACATCACGAAGCAGATCAACAAGAATGTTATTCGTCAACCTCTCGCCAATTCCGGTAAATATATGAACCTTTTTTCTATATTTTAAAATTTACCTTTTACACATCTTCTTCATCAACAATTCCATTTAACTTCCAGAGAATATGGGTAAAATGGTCTCCGCAGGCCCTGTGAAGCTCAATGAAGCGCCCAGAAAGCCAACAAATGAACCAGTTAAGAAAGGCGAGGTGAAAAAGTCGTTTCTATCAAACGCAGGGAAAGCTATCCAAAACACTCCTGTTCGACAGCCTTTCACCCCTAGAACTGTGAATTTGGGATCCTTCATCTATACGGATGGAGACAATGACGACAAAAGGGAGTTTAATTTGGAAGAAATTGAGTTTCACAAGCCTATGCATCAATATGGTAAGTTTTATTTGTGTTAGCATTTGAAGGTAGGTTTCGACAATAAAATTAATCTTTGTCTTTCGCTTCCCGTTTGGTGGAGGCCAGCGGGGACTCGAGGGCCGGTGCGTATTTTGCCCAGTGCATCAGCATAGCTGTGCAACGGGGAAATGCCACCAGCCTTCTTGGGACAATTCCTACCACTGCCAGTGATTTGGCAGATATATTTTATTTGTAAATTTATTTAAATTTTAAGATTTAATCTTAGAATTCTTAGCCAATTTGTATATTTATTGATTTAGTCTTATTTTTTAGATTTATTCCTTCATGTAAATATTGTTTAAATAAAACTATCACATCCTCAAAATTTAATTGTGAATCTTAAATAATGGATATAATATTTAACGTTAGTTTTTTAGAGTAATTTAGGCTACAGGTATTCACTGCTGCATAACATTTACCTACTGCACACTGCATGTCATTGAGTGCATTTCAGTACTTACCCATATTCGCATATTCATGTTCCCCTGCAAAACTGGCCCATTTATGTTTATCGGCTTTATTCATGATATTGTAGAAGTTGACTAAGGAACAACTTGATGTTATTACGTTTAAAATTAAAGGATATGAATTAAAAATAAATGGTCCATACACATTATTCCATGTAGGAGGTGACTAAGAGACTAGGAGTAAATGGTATCAATTGGGCAAAGGGAACTACCTGTATATTGTATATAAATTCAAAACCACAATTTTATTGCTAGAACATGACCTAAGATATAATATTCCCTGTGGTTCTGCCTACCCGAAAGGGATCATAGGATCTAAAGTATCATTCGCCTGTTCCTGATAAAGGTAGGCAGTGGTCACGCATCCATTTGTTCCCATCCTGACAAAACTGTTGCTTCTTTGACATCCATAGCCCTTCTCATATACACTTATGTTATTATTGTTACAGATAACTATGACCGTGACATATTTGACTCGTTCCCGGAATGTGGGATGCCAATCTACAAGGACATGTCGCCGAGTACCACACCACCACCTAAAATGAGGTTGCACAACATGGAGTTTGATAGCTCAGTTGAGGAAGACTTCTTGTCTTGTAAGTTTATACATTACACTCACTTACTTACTTTGGAGTCTCTTTTTGCTTTATTATTGGGGTTGAAATGTCTTAATGGAACAATGGAGACAGGTTGCTAGCCCATCGCCCAAGAGATTTATGTCTCATACTAGCAGAGGACATTTAATAATGATAATATTACTGAAGAAGAATTTTGTATGACAAGGACAAACACATTCATGACCATTAACCCTTGCAAGGTAGTCAGAGGTTCAGGTGTCCATCTCCGCAATTGCAAAGGTAGTAATTCTATGGACACCTCGAACCCACAAGTTGACCAGATAGTCAGTACTCAGTTTGTCAGGTTGTAAGCCATGTTGCCATTTACAAGCACTAACTGTTACCTGTCCGGGGAACAGGTTGGTTTCCTCACAATGTTTCCCCTCACCGTAGTATTCAAGGCATTTTGTAAATGTGTTTTTATTACAAAAATGTGCATAGAAATTCACAAACTTCATCCCATTGGCTCAAGCGGGATTTGAACCCTGTACCCACTGATACAGAGTCAAGCCTCAAACAACTGAGCTATGTCAAATTAAGATCAAAAATCATTGTTTAATAATGATAATATTGTTACAGATGACATGTCATGCGAAGAATTTGCGTTTGAAGAAGATGAAAACTTACCTATTTTGTTTTGAGTCTTCGCTTATTAGGGATTTGTGGACTGACAGTAATTGTTGTGGAATTAAGACTATACTGGCTAACTAATGTATGTTATGGTAATGAAAATTCAGTTAAATATAATATATTATGCGAAAATGCACATCAAAAATACTGAAATGTACAAATACATTTTATAAACAAAGTATTACCTTTGTTCCCCTAAGTTTTGGCCGTGGTGCAATGGCCATAGTCAAGGATTCAAAGGTAATACTTTGTTTATAAAATATATGCGATAAGTCCCATTTTCTTGTAAAATGAATAAAAATCCTGAATCTTTTAAAAATAGTATCCTTTAAGTTAGATTTTGGTTGGCATTGTATTATTTTGATGTACAATTCGGTATTTATGATGTGTAATGTATTTGTTTAACTAGCCAATAGGAAGTTTGTCTCTGTTATTATCTTTTTAATACATAATTCAAAGTCTGTGTGTTGGTTGTAAATGGTTAATCCGTTGAAAGAGCCTGCCAGTAATAGTAATAGTGAAGTGTGTAGTGAATTAATGTCAAATTTCACTGTGAATGACAGCAAAAGTACCAATTGTCAAAATATGACACTTGCTTTTCGTCAACAACTTCAAACACTGTTACTAGAGTGATATTGAGTTGATATTTTACAAAAAGCATTAGTGAACTTGGGTCCAGGATAAGCTAGCAGCCTTTGTTGGCCATACCTTATAAGGACTATAAAACTGTAGGTAACTTTTGTGTCAGTTTGATTAATAATTCAACTAAAACCATTTAACTTACATTTTACAAGGAAACAGGACTTGTCGAGTATATTTTATAAACAAAGTAGTCCCTTTGTTACCCAACGTTTCGGCTATGTTGCAATGACACTAATCACATAGTTTATAAAATATACGCAATATATAAAAACACCGTTTTCTTGTAAAACGCATAAATATCAAGATAGGCTCTCAAAGATAATTTGACTTACAGTTAAATAGTAATATGTAGGACTCTTCAGTTCAATTTAGGATGGTTATTCAATCTTGTAACTTATTACTTTGAAGGTTATCAATTCAATTTTAGATCGACTTAATTAAGTAGTTGGTAATAAAACAGTTGATTCCGTAATAGTTAATTTTATTTACCATTATATACAAGTATTATATTTTACATAACATAAAGAGTTTACTAATAACTAATTTATGGCTCAACATAACTTACTGGGGTTTTTGTCTAAGATTTAAAGTAATAATCAAAAACCGAACTTATATGAAATTAAAGTAGAAACAGTGACTTTTCAACTATCAATTCAACAAATCAAAAAGAAAGCTCCAATTTTCAAAAGTTTTTGAACTACATACCATCATATTAAGATTAAAGACGAGAGTGCTAAATGTACTCGTATGTTTCAATCAGCTTATAGCAGTCCACGGCTGTACGTAGGCCTCTTCAAGGGTACGCTAAAACACTACTAGCAACGCAAGCAAAAGTGACATATATATTATAGTCTCCAAGGTTCTGTCCCACCGAAAGGGATTAGAGGACGTGAAGGTATATGCATTACTGTGTTAATTTCAGACCATGGATCCCTTGGGGAATGCGGATCCATCATTGACAGGAACGTAATTGGAATTTTCCGGACATATAAGAAACTAGATGCTATGAGATTCTACAATTTTTCTATCCGATTACACCGATGACAGAATTTTGGGTTTTTTTCCAAGAATCAGCGTACTGGACGCAGTGGATATTGATGAATCACACATATGTGGACAAGACGTTAAAAAGACGTAAATTACAAGTGATAGCTGCCAATGAAAACGATACCAGTAATCCTCAAACATGGCCAGCAATTACCTTGTTCAAACCCCTGGATTGAAAATTATTTAAAATAAGAAAGAAGAAAAACACTATTCACTGCTCATATACAGTCTCATTATCAAGAAGGTACTTGATGCAGCTAAGTCCTAAATACGTCCATTGCTTATTTTGATGCGATATGTAGCGAATTATTGAAACTCATCACGCAAAGAACTAATAATTACGAAGAACGTGAAAAGGTCACCATAACTTCAAAAAGTCGAAGTAATTCATGGAGACCCGTAAATAGCGAAGAGTTAAAATTATTTTTCGCTTTAATCTTTCACATGGGTTACATAAAAATGAATAGAATTTCCGATTACTGGTTGCTCTTTGAGAATAAAGACGATCTTGCTAACAATATAAAGGCAGGATTCAAGACATGTGGCTTATATCCATTTGGAGCTGATTTTGTGAACTACAAAAGAATCATAACATACAGAAATGATAATGTCGAAAAAGCTAATGAAAATCAAAGGGAACCAACTACTGCTGAATCTAGCTACTTGTCATATCTAGAAAGTAAAATAAACATTAACTTACTTAAATAATTTTATACAACATTTGAATCTGATAATGATTGGGAAGGTCCTAAGGAAGCATTGCTGTTGTATAATACATGGATGGCTTTTAAGAATGATATTTCTTCTACAAATTTGCGTCATAATTCTTCTTAATATGCATTACAGTGTTAATTTCAGACCATGGATCCCTTGGGAAATGCGGATCCATCATTGACAGGAACCTAATTGGAATTTTTCGGGACATATAAGAAACTTTAGATGCTATGAGATTCTACAATTTATCTATCCGATTACACCGATGACAGAATTTTGGGTGTCTTTTTCGAGGATCTACTGGACGTATTAGATATTAATAAATCGGATATATATGGACAAGACGTTAAAAAGATTGACAAGTGATAGCTGCCAATGAAAACGATACCAGTAATCCTCAAACATGGCCAGCAATTACCTTGTTCAAACCCCTGAATTGAAAATTATTTAAAATAAGAAAGAAGAAAAACACTATTCACTGCTCATATACAGTCTCATTATCAAGAAGGTACTTGATGCAGCTAAGTCCTAAATACGTCCATTGCTTATTTTGATGCGATATGCAGCGAATTATTGAAACTCGTCACGCAAAGAACTAATAATTACGAAGAACGTGAAAAGGTCACCATAACTTCAAAAAGTCGAAATAATTCATGGAGACCCGTAAATAGCTAAGAGTTAAAATTATTTTTCGCTTTAATCTTTCACATGGGTTACATAAAAATGAACAGAATTTCCGATTACTGGAAGAAGGATACATGTTGCAACCTTTAGATGTTGCTGTGTTTTTTCCAATAAAACAGAAATGGCGTAAGTTTGTAAAGAAATGGCGTATTGAACACGATGGTCAATAAATAACCAAATATGACTTGCCATTGGCTCTGCAAAGGTTGCTCTTTGAGAATAAAGACGATTTTGCTAACAATATAAAGGCAGGATTCAAGACATGTGGCTTATATCCATTTGGAGCTGATTTTGTGAACTACAGGGTGTCCAGTGGCAGATTTCAAACTTTGAACAAACATAGTTTCTGAACGCAACGCGCTAGAGGGGCGCGGGGAACGTTACGCTAGAGAAGCGCAAACGCTGCGGATTTTTAGTAGCCATGGAACAGTGGAGTGGAGAGCACCGCGCTTTTGCCGTCGAGGCGTACATTTCGAGTGGATTTTCGCTGACTGAAACACGCCGTCGATTTAATAATCGTTACGGTATTCGTCGATTAAGTGATGGACCATCGATCAACCTCATCCAGTCATGGATAGCAAAGTTCAGAGCAACAGGATCAACATTAAATAGACCCAGGCCAGGACCTACGCCATCGGTAGCCACGGATGAAAATGTCGAGCGTGTTATGGTTTCTGTCGTTGAAAATCCCCGATTATCACTGCGTGCACGTTCATCGATATTTGAAATTCCGAAGTCAACTTTGCAGGTTATAATGCGTAAAAAACTCAAGTTTCATCCATATAAAATTCAAATCGTGCAAGATTTACCTATACATTAGAGGAATATGGTAAGAAAATGGAAGACTTATTTATCAACCTTACGATTTCACAGGCCAAGGGAGACTCAGATGCATACAAGACGCTTAAACCTTTGAACGAAAATTTTAGATATAGATAAACAGGTTTACAGATGGATTACGGAGCCGAGAGCTAGGAGTCATCTTAGCGGCCCGCAACTACTCTGCATTGAAAGATGTGATACGTGCAGCGAAGGACACGGTAACCAGTACATCAGGGACACAGCAGCACAACGTGTTTGCAGGTCGAGTGCATAGAGGAGTCCCAGGTAGGTCAAGATTTTTTACGAATTGGAACCGAAACGGTTTTTCCGAGGTCGAGGTGAATTTTCGAGAACTCCCAGGTACAACGGTCATTATAGAGGTAACCCCGCAACAAGGTTTCAAAATCGTTCGTACCAACCAACCCACCCACGAGGTTTTCCTGGTAATCGTTTTCAAGGTACGCAACGTGGTGGTAGAGGTTTTTCTAGGCCATATTATCCATTATCCATATTATTAAGGAGAAGGTACTAGATGCAGTGAAAAGGTGCTGTCTCAGTATTTGATGCAGCTAAGCTATGGTCCTAAATTTTAATATCCAATGCTTATTTTGATGCCATGCAGCGCATTATTGAAACTCGTCACGCCAAGTATTAATAATTAAGTAGATCCTAAAAAGGTCACCAGAACTTCAAAAAGTCGAAATAATTCATAGAGACCCGTAAAAAGTTAAAATTATATTTTTCGCATTAATCTTTCACGTGGGTTACATAAAAATGAATAGAATTTCCGATTACTGGAAGAAGGATACATAGTATTTTATTAATTATCTGAGACCGGGTCTAAACACGATAAATTTATAAAGATATGTGATTACCTTTATTTTTGCCCGACGTTTCGACCCAGTTGCATAGGCCGTGGTCGCGGGAAGACTAGCTAGCAAGCTAGACTGGCGGGAAGTCCGTCACAGCTAAAATGTCTGTCTACCCTCACAATTGGAATTTTTGTTAATTCATAGCACGACACACTACACTCACACTATCCGAAGACACATCCGCAGTTACGCCACGCGAATATAATCCCATGATTACTGGTTCCCATGTTTCTGACAGCCTAAAACCATCCTCACGATTGAAATTATTGGGATGTTTTTTAATTTCAATAGCCTCACGAACAACTCTGGGATAATAATGTTGTTCCGTGGAGATGATTTGAGGCTGATGTAATTCAATCCAATGGTTTGAACCAGACATCAGGTGTTCCGCTATCGCTGACTTTTGTGGTTGCCTATTCTTTACAGCTGCTATGTGTTCCTTGACCCGTTCCTGGACACTTCTTTTTGTTTGGCCAATGTAAACTTTACCGCAACTGCATTGAATTTTATAAACACCCGGGTTTTGAAAAGGGATAACATCCTTCGCGCTCCGTAATTTGCTTGCTACTTTGAATACTGGTTTAAAAACGGTGTCAATCGAGTACTGTTTTAAGATTGCACCTATTTTGTCCGTTATTCCTTTCACATATGGTAGAAATGCCGGTTGTCTGCGTACAATTGGATGTTTATCCCTCTTTGGTTTCACCGTGAGACCTGTCCTTTTGTAACCATTTTTCTTCAGCACCTCCTGGATGTGAGCCAGTTCTCCGCTTAAATGGTCAGGGTCACACAGATCATATGCCCGGTTTACTAAAGTCCTCACAACAGACTGCGTATGACGTGGGTGGTGATGTGACGTGGCGTGCAGGTATCTATCCGTGTGTGTAGGTTTCCTGTGCACAGAATGCGCCAAGGTTCCATCCGATCTGACCATTACTTTTACGTCTAAAAAGGCCAACGTTCGATCCTCTTCAACCTCAACGGTGAACTTGACTTTTGGATGGATGGAGTTTAGGTAACTGGCATATTCTCTCGCACTATTAAAAATAACTAAGGATACATAGTTCCAACATTAACTACTCGGAAATGTAATGAGTAGGAATAGGTTCCTTTTCATACTTAGAATGATAAGTGCTAGTACAGAAATAGCCACGAATAGTTATTGTACGGTTTTTAATAATATAATGAAGGTATTGTAAACGAAAAATACAGTACTATTGCCCCTTGTCACGCAAAGTCCTAATAATTATTAAAAGTGAAGTACCAAAATATTTTAAGTTTACCTACCTCGAAAATTTAAATAAAGAATTAATATTATTGAAAAGTGATTTAACATGAAATTCTGACGTGATAGAATTATTATATCTAGCACGTAAAACAAGAACCATGTGACATGATTTATGATATAAAAAAGTTTTTTTTTGACCTGTATCATTGCAGAGGACTGGAAAAGGCCACTAGAACGTTAAAAAGTCGAATTAATTCATAAATAACCCTTAGGTAAATAGTGAAAAGTTAAAATTATTTTTCGCTTTAATCTTTCACATGGGTTTCATAAAAATGAATAGAATTTCCGATTACAGGAAGAAGGATACATATTTCCAACATAAGCTACTCGGAAATGTAATGAGTAGGAATAGGTTCCTCTTCATACTTAGAATGATAAGTGCTAGTACAGAAATAGCCACGAATAGTTACTGTAAGGTTAAAAGTATTATCTACTTTTTTAATTATAAAATGAAGACATATCCTTCGAAAAATATGTGGAGGACCAGACTGCGGGTTAACCTCCGATTTGTCGGAACGCGGATTTACGCGCCAAATAATTGACGGCTTGTATGTCGGAACGCAAATCCGCGCGCGAAGTATTGCGTCGCAAAAATATGCTCTATAAGAAGGTAATTGAAGTTAAATTCATTTAAATAAGCACACAATATGTGAATGAAATGTTGAACGATGTGTACGAACTTTAATTCAATGAATTATTGAATGTTTTGACTGATTTTTTAAAAGTATAAAACGTTACTGCGTGTTCGTGTTGTGCGTATTTGTTTGGGATCTTGATAAAATGTAAATATTATGTATTATATTTACAATAAGTAACAGTAGAAGCATATTATATACAACAATAAGTGTTAGTGGTATGGCAAAGTTATATTTAAATTAATTTAAATTGTAGAAATATGATTGCCTAACGTGAGAAATTCGTATAGGATTCTAAGTTATATTTTCCTGCGAAAATAATGTAATTTCTAATTGCGAGATGCATTGTAATTATTTAGTATTATCACAGAACTCTTAGTTTATTTGCAAACATATACCTTCTTTGTGTTTTAATTCATTTTAGCTATTATTTTAGATGATTAGGTTATGAAACAGCTTCCCGTCGATGCAACGCTTCCGTACGGGCTGTTACAAAATATTATATTTATGTTTTCATTTCAAGTTGGTTACGATAGTCGAATTTGATAAATATGTTCATTTTTATAATTAATTAATTTCCTGTAAAAAAATTACTTTTAAATTAAATTAAAAAAAATTAATTTACTTTACTCTGTAAATTAAGGTTAAATATTTATTTTCAGATGGTTGTCACCATCAATGTGGACAATTTCTTAACCAAAGAGCAGTATGCTCTATGCGTCTCGGATGCTAAATGGCCATGGCGCATAACGCATTTCGTAAGATATGATTATTGCCTCAACTGTGGTGAGGCTACTCAAGAGGATAGTCCTCACCATTTAATAGTAAATATGTGGGTCTCTATCAATATAGTGACCCTTCTAAATGAAGAGTATTTTTGGTGCCACAGGTGCACATACGCAACGTATGAGCACCTTGTGGAAGACGAGTGCGAAATATGTAATTAATCCTTAATATATAAGTATTATTTACATATTTCGCACTCGTCATAAATTTATGTATATTTATTGTTTATATTGTCTATATATAATATATTTATATATTGATGATAATGATCATGTTTAATACAGAACGCGATGTTGCGATGTTAGAGTTATTTGACTCCAGAGCTTGAAAATCCAAGAATAGTGAACAAGAACTTGGTTTCAGCAGGATGGAGCTACCTGTGACTTCAAACGACTTCATGGTGGTTTTGAAACAGATATTCCTTGGCAAACTGATTTCGAAAAGAGGTCATATTCCATGATATCAGAGGTCATATAGATATCCCATAGCCCCCAGTAGTCCTGACTTAACGCTTAACTTTTTTGTGGGGATATCTGAAACACAAAGTCTATAGCAATAATCCGGAATACAACGGTCAGCCTAAACAGAATATCCGTTGTGAAATGGCAGCAATAACACCAAAATTATTGAAGAAAGTTTTCAATAATTTCCGTTTGCATTTTTTTCATCCGATCATGGCAGATCTTCGGCAATGTTCTCGCGAGATTTTGACTGATTTTATTTCACTTTATGAAAGTTTTCCGTGCATTTGGCGGGTTAAATCCAAAGAGTACAGTGACAGGGACAAAAAGGGGGAAGCGTACGAGAGATTGGTTGAAAAGTTCAAAGAAATAGATGTCAACGCGAGCAGGGAGATAGTGGTGAAGAAAGTCAATTCTTTGAGAAGCGTTTATCGCAAAGAACTGGCAAAGGTAAACAAATCGATTAGATCTGGAAAAAAGGGTAGAAAAGAAAGGTCGCTGCAAGGTCCCAGGATGTAAAGGGTTCTCCAGAGTAGAATGTGAAAAATGTGGTGTGGCACTTTGCCATACAAAGTACAAAAACTGCTTTGAGGCTTTTCATTCATTGTGTTTCGAATATATCAATGATGCATATTGTAGCCAAAAGGCAACATAGGATTTTTTTGGCTAAAATGTATTTTTTTTTTAAATAAAACACTATATTATATTCTAGACTTTTGTTACTTACCCGTCGTGAAAAAAAATTCACATGTCACATCATTAAAATTTCAAGGTAAAAACCACAATATAGCCAACATGTACGGAAATGTGAATGGATTCAGAAGTAAACTGAAACTGTTCAAAACAAAATGTTTTTTTTTTCCAAGTTGCAAAGAACATTATTTACAGATGAAAAATTTGAAGAATGTAATTTTTTGCACCACCACATGGACAAAATAATCGTCGAATTTGAGCACCGTTTTGCACATTTCAAAAAAATCATCCGCACTGCATCTAGCTACCACTAGTATCGAGGTTCATATTGACAGAATTGTAAAAGACAAATTAATTAAAAAGTAGATAATAAAATAACGATATTATTAATACCAATTTTTTCATTTTAATAAATATTTTGCGGCCCACCAATGTATTTAGTCTTTTTTATTGGCCGTGGGTCCCATCTAGTTGGGACATCCCTGTCCTAAACGAAGTACCTTCAAACGAGCATTGATTTCGGATCCGTATCTGTGTCAAACTCCCTGTTGTAATAATAATAATACTAATTTCACTGCGTCCTCTGAGTTGTCTAAGTTTTCATCTCGGGAAAACAAACCGAGTTCAACTCGAAAAGATTCAAGTTCTCTGCGTTCTTGCATAAGCAAGGTAGATAATGATAATAATAATATTTCTAATTTTTCATCTCGGATAAACATTCTGAGTTCATCTCGAAACCAACGAGTTCTCTGCGTTCTAATTTATCACCTCGTAACAAAGCGGCGGGCGGCGGCCAAACGGGCCCTAAAATTGAAGTGGGAATGGGTAGGGCACGTAGCGCGCAAAGACGGGTCATGGGCAAAGGGGTTGGTGGAGTGGAGGCCCTGGGGAGAAAAAAGACCCCAAGGAAGGCCCCAGATGCGATGGCATGACGATGTCAAGAAAACAGCTGAAACGAAATGGATTGAAACGAGTGAGATTTCGCTTATTATCATATAAGCTCAATTTTAAGGGGGGAAGCGTTGCGATAGAAACGTGCATGGTTCAAACTCTTACGTTAGCAATTATATTATATATATAAATCGGACTTAGTGCAATTCAATGAGTCTTGTATTAACACTTGCCGCGAGCGCAACCCAAATAAACGGATTCCGGGAACAAAAAATCTTTTTTTTAAAAAAGGTCCTTCGGAGGGTCATCCTAACAGAATGAATTGTCCTGCAAACCTAACCTAACCTGCACAAAAATGCCCAGACAGGAAGGCCCGAAAAAATCCAACTTGCAGGAACTGCAAAAGAGAGGGCCACGGCAGCACCGGCCACAGCACATTCAGCCGTGAATGTCCGGAGTGGCAAAAGTGGGATGCAATAGCGAGATCCAGAATCTCTTATTGCAAAAGGCGCGCCAGAGGATTTCGGTAGTTCCCCCTCCGCAAATACGGAGAACAGTAGTGAAAGGCTGAAAATCATTCAGGCAAACCTGCAGCGTTCCAAACTCGCAACAGCGGAGCTTCTCCGGGTGGCGAATGAGAGGAAGATTTCCATAGCACTGGTACAAGAACCATATGTGGGACGTACAGGTCTGCTGAAGGAGTACCCAGGCACCAGAGTCATCCAGTGCACTCTCGGCCGCCAAAAGCCGGTGAAGGCAGCCATTGTGGTCTTTGGGGATCAGCTGCAGGTCATTCATGACCCCCAGTTGGTAACCGAGACTGAGGCTGCAGTTCTGCTGGTAGCGGGAGAATTAAAGCTTGGGGTGATCTCCGTATACTACGAGGGGGACAAAGATATAGAGCCTTACCTGTGGCGGACGAGGACGGCCATAAAGGGTCTTAAAAACACAAACATCATTGTGGCTGGTGACGTCAATGCGTGGAGCCATTGGTGGGTTAGCAGCTCTGAAGACAACAGGGGAGCTGCCTACAACGCCTTTCTGGACGAGGAAAGCCTTCATATCCTTAACATGGGAAGCACTCCAGCTTTTGAAGTTCTGAGAAGAGATACGTTGTGTACTAGTGTCGTAGATGTGACGGCGTGCAGCGAGTCAATGCTTGGCAGAATTGAGGAATGGCGAGTTGACAAGAGTCTAATAACATCAGACCATAATGCCATCACTTTCGAGGTCAAGTTAAGCCAAAAACTTGAGCCAGTGAAGCCCGTTACAACTAGGGTATTCAACACAAAGAAAGCAAGATGGCAAGAATTCAACGCGGCCATTCGGGCCGGCCTGGCTTTGCGAAATCTCACAACCTGCGCGGTTTCAGAAGTGGAAACTCCAGAGGAGTTGGAGTGCAAGGTGTCCTCATACATGGAGGCCATACAGGAAGCCTGTGAAGGGGCTATACCAAAAATGGCGCCATGGAAGGGAAAGGCAATACCACCATGGTGGACAGAGGAATTAAGCGCATCTAAAAAAGACGTCATCAGGAAAAAAAGACTTATCAAAAATGCGTCTCCGTCGCGCAGGCAGTACGTTATCGACGAATACCTGCAGGCAAGGGAGGCTTATACGTCGCTCGCAACATCAGAGCAAACAAAGAGTTGGAAGGAGTTCTGTACGACACAAGAGAAGGAGAGTATGTGGGATAGCATCTACAGAGTCATCAGGAGAACGGCCAAGAGACAAGAGGATTCGCTACTCAGGGACCAAGCGGGTAATACACTGAGCCTCAGCCAGTCGGCGAATCTCTTGGCAGAAACGTTTTACCCGGAGGACTCTTTAGCCACAGATAAGCCAATTCACACAGAAATCCGACGGAAAACGAGTGGAACGGTATGGTTAGACGCCCTGGAATTGTCTGCAGTTGACCCTCCCTTCACCCAAGGCGAGTTGGATATGGTCTTAAATGTCCAAAATCCAAAGAAGGCGCCGTGTCTGGGTGGGTTTACGGCGGACATTTGCGTAGCAGCAATAAGAAGTGACTGGGAGTTATTCCTTGCTGTGGCGAACATGTCGAAAGAAGAATGAGGTCCCCGCGAACAACTGCAAGAGTTCATAGAGAGCTACAGAAGCGAAACTTGCCTTTGGATGACCAAATCTAAGGATTACCACGATCGCAACAAAAAGAATGCCGCCTACAACAGGCTAGTCGAAAAATATAAAGCCATTGATCCAAATGCCAACAGGGATATAGTAGTTAAGAGGATTAATAACACTGGTCTACACCGACATGTACGAACTTTCATTCAATGAATTATTGAACGTTTTGACTGATTTATTTGCAAACATATACCTTCTTTGGTTTTAATTCATTTTAGCTATTCTTTTAGATGATTAGGTTATGAAACAGATTCCCGTCGATGCAACGCTTCCGTACGGGCTGTTACAAAATATTATATTTATGTTTTCATTTCAAGATGGTTACGATTGTCAAATTTGATAAATATGTTCATTTTTATAATTAATTAATTTCCTGTAAAAATTTTACTTTTATCTCTGTAAATTAAGGTTAAATATTTATTTTCAGATGGTTGTCACAATAAATGTAGATAATTTATTGACCAAAGAGCAGTATGCTCTATGCGTCTCGGATGCTAAATGGCCATGGCGCATAACGCATTTCGTAAGATATGATTATTGCCTCAACTGTGGTGAGGCTACTCAAGAGGATAGTCCTCACCATTTAATAGTAAATATGTGGGTCTCTATCAATATAGTGACCCTTCTAAATGAAGAGTATTTTTGGTGCCACAGGTGCCAGGTGCAACGTATGAGCACCTTGTGCAAGACGAGTGCGAAATATGTAATTAATACTTAATATATAAGTTTATTTATTGTATAATATACAATATATTATATTGTCTATATATTATATATTTATATATTGATGATAATGATCATGTTTAATACATAACGCGATGTTGCTATGTTAGAGAGTTCTTTGACTCCAGAGCTTGAAAATCCAAGAATAGTGAACAAGAACTTGGTTCCAGCAGGATGGAGCTACCCGTGACTTCAAACGATTTCATGGCGCTTTTGAAACAGATGTTCCCTGGCAAACTGATTTCAAAAAGAGGTCATATCCCATGATAACAGAGGTCATATAGATATCTAACAAAACTATAGTAGAATATGGAGGATGTCGTAAGTGTTCTTGTATTGTGACCGATGGGGCAAAAGCTATGACCGGGACAGTGACATGATTCGCGGGACCTCTAATACAAAATGGCTTTGATTGCCCGTTGTTGCATTGTATCATACATCAGGAAGCCTTGTGTGGAAAATGTTTGCGTCAAATGAATGCTATGAAAGTTGTTATAAGGATAACCAATTTGATTAGAGGTGGAAACAGGGCATTGACACATAGAAAATTTAGAGACTTAAAGCCCCTACACACGGCCCTAAAATCAGACCCGATATCAGGGAAGTTATGGGGAGGACCCTAGATCGTATCCTAAATCGCCTCGTGTATTGGCAAATCGGAAGCCTAAACTTTATCGTTTCCCTAAATCTGAAATCGCGTCGGGCGACCTCACGATTTTGGGAAGATGATTATCAACTAGGGGAGTGCTATCGGCTCGAGTGCTGCGGCGATACGACGTGCTTATGCTATTGGGACTTTTTTGCGATATAAAACATGGCGAAGGAGAAGGACCGAGAAGCGTGGACGAAAATTATTGATCTTTATAGAGATTTGTCTTATTTATGGGATAAAAAGCATAATGAACACAACAACCGCGACATGCGACAAGAGGGATACAAAATGCTATTGGAACTTTTAAATACAGAAACCAGCAAAGACACAACGTTGGCTGACTTCAAGAAAAAACTTGAAAATATGCGTACTACCTATGGAAGAGAGCTGAAAAAGGTAAGATGATTTATTTAAGTACCTACTTATTTTATTCAGAAACAAACACTCATATAATAAGTTCATGCTAATTAATTTCTATGTGTAAAGACCTTATTATGTATATACTCAGTATAATCCTGGCTCACACCATTCAAGGTTATAGGTATATACAATAAAAAGTATTTTTTTTACTTAAGGTGCAACACTACCTCTGCGTTTCCATACAAAAAGTAGAATATATTTCTGTTTTTTTTTAAATAGTCTTATTATTTCCTCTAAATTAATGACAAGATTTAATTCATACGGGAACCATACATAAACTTGTATTTAATGTTTTCATAGTAAAAAAAAATTGTCTGTAAAGTCGGTTTACGGCCGATAGTTTTACATGTTAGTTTTAAGTATATAATTATATGTATCAATTCACTTGTTTAAGGTGGTTGCTAGCAAACAAACTGGATCGGCCACAACCACCGAACACGTCGAACGAAACTTCTCAAGCATTTCCACAGCATACGCCACAACCATTGAACACGTCGAACACTGAACATCTTAACACTGAATTTCCAAACTATACATTTGAAACAAATATTACAAAAGGAATTGGCGCAGATATGAGGGAATTTTTGATCAGCATAGTCCTCAAGTGAGTGTGGGCCGCAATATCTGGTAAAGGTCCTTTTGGCTTTGAAAATGCGCCGGGCAAAACGTCGCTGTTAATACAGAACGCTATGTTGCGAAGTTGGAGAGTTCTTTGACTCCAGAGCTTGAAAATCCAAGATAGTGAATTCAAGAACTTGGTTCCAGCAGGATGGAGCTACCTGTGACTTCAAACGGTTCAAGACATTGCAGACAAAACGTTGCGTGTGGACCGGAAAACTACGCAGTTTTGAGTCCGTCGGGAGGACTGCACACTACGATAAGTGAGATCGTGAGCTCTGAAAACCGTGACCTGCGCAGACATGTCGTTGCGTGTGACACTTACTCCGTTTTCCAATCCGTATTGTTCCTCAGTTTTCTCTAATCATCCGTCCATGGCAAATCTTCGGCAATGTTCTCACGAGTTTTTGACTGATGTTATTTCACTTTATGAAAGTTTTCCGTGCATTTGGCGGGTTAAATCCAAGGAGTACAGTGACAGGGACAAAAAGGGGGAAGCGTACGAGAGATTGGTTGAAAAGTTCAAAGAAATAGATGTCAACGCGAGCAGGGAGACAGTGATGAAGATAGTCAATTCTTTGAGAAGCGTTTATCGCAAAGAATTGGCAAAGGTAAACAAATCGATTCGATCTGGAAAAAAGGGTAGAAAAGAAAGGTCGCTGCAAGCTCCCTTTACATCCTAAAGGGTTCTCCAGAGTAGATTGTGAACAATGTGGTGTGGCACTTTGCCATACAAACTACAAAACTGCTTTTAGGCGTTTCATTCAGTGTTTCGAATATGTCAATAATGCATAATATATTGTAGCCAAATGGCAACATAGGATTTTTTGGCTAAAATGTAATTTTTTAAATAAAACTTTATTATATTCTAGACTTTCATTACTTACCCTAAGACTTATTTATTTAGATTTTTTTTTGTCGTGAAAAAAAATCATGTCACATCATTAAAATTTCAAGGTAAAAACCACAATATAGCCAACATCTACGGAAATGTGAATGGATTCAGAAGTAAACTGAAATTGTTCAAAACGTCTCTACAACAAAATGATTTTTCTCTTTTTCCAAGTTGCAAAGAACATTATTTAGAGATGAAAAATTTTGAAGAATGTAATTTTTTGGACCACCTTAAATACATGGACGAAATAATCGTCGAATTTGAGCACAGTTTTGCACATTTCAAATAAATTTAGAGTGATATAGCACTCTGTACTCATCCATTAACGATCGCAGTTGAGAGTGAAAAGATTGATTATCAACTGGAACTGTGTGATCTGCAATCAGACCCCTTTTACATAGGGCAGAACAGAAACAGGAATTGATTTTTTACGCTCCTCGTTGACCGTTTCCCGAAACTGACGAATTTCGGGCAAAAAATGGGCTCGATGATAGGCAGTACCTACCTCTGTGAAAGTGCATATTCAACAATGAAGTTTACTAAATCGAAATACAGGTCTTCATTGACAGATACTTCACTTAAATATGTACTGCGCCTAGCTACCACTAGTATTGAGGTTAATATTGACAGAATTGTAAAAGACAGATTAATTAAAAAGTAGATAATAAAATAACGATATTGTTCTTACCATTTTTTCATTTTAATAAATATTTTGCGGCCCACCAATGTATTTAGTCTTTTTATTGGCCCTGGGTCCCATCTAGTTGGGACACCCCTGTCCTAAACGAAGCTCCTTTAAACGAGCATTGATTTCGGATCCGAGTCTGCCAAAATCTCCTTTAAAAACTCTAAGAAACTTTTCTACGTATAAAATTAATTTAGATAATGCTAAGAGTTCTCTGAATTCTCGCATTGTAATAAAAATAATACTAATTTCACTGCGTCCTCTGAGTTTTCTAAGTGTTCATCTCGGGAAAACAAACCGAGTTCATCTCGAAAAGACTCGAGTTCTCTGCGTTCTTGCATAAGCAAGGTAGATAATGATAATAAAAATATTTCTAATTTTTCACCTCGGACAAACATTCCGAGTTCATCTCGAAACCAATCGAGTTCTCTGCGTTCTAATTTATCACCTCGTAACAAAGCGGCGGGCGGCGGCCAAACGGGCCCTAAAATTGAAGTGGGAATGGGTAGGGCACGTAGCGCGCAAAGACGGGTCATGGGCAAAGGCGTTGGTGGAGTGGAGGCCCTTGGGAGAAAAAAGACCCCAAGGAAGGCCCCAGATGCGATGGCATGACGATGTCAAGTAAACAGCTGAAACGAAATGGATTGAAACGAGTGAGATTTCGCTTATTTTCATATAAGCTCAATTTTAAGGGGGGAAGCGTTGCGATAGAAACGTGCATGGTTCAAACTCTTACGTTAGCAATTATATTATTATATATGTCGGAGAATGATTGAGGATGGATCAGTTGTTTTAGTAGCTAAGAATACCTAGTTTACTTTATTGTTTAGATCATAAGTTACGTAAATTCTAGTTGTTGATTTACGAACATTTTAAGTAAGTTAATCTTTTGTTAATTTTGCACTTATTTCTGAACGAATATAGTTTGTTTTGAAACTCGATGCTTACGTCACGCGATCAGGCGACTTTTTGTAAGCCAATAGGAAACGAGTAGCGAGTGGCGTGATTTAATCTACCAATTAGAGAGCCGGGGCGATATTGTGCCTAGAGTGGGGTCGGGATGCTAGGTTGAGGGATTTTCACTAAACTGGAGACATTCAATTTGTGAAGGCGAAGTCGGTGGGTCCTCTCGACCATAGTGTCGCGAACCTACTGCTCTAAGTAAATGTACTCTGAAAGTAAATTAAGTTAATCTCTAAGTTAATAATTTTGTGAATAAACTGTTAAACTATACAGTGTTTCTTTGTGCTTGCTAATACCTACAATGCCGCCCACGGATCCTTAAGATCAACATCATGTTAATGCCAGTTCCTCGACATCAGAAGTGGGATCAAAGCAGGCACAAAACATCACCACCAACCGAGAGCAAAATAATGATGATCGATGGCAAAACATGCTTGTCTGCTATAGCAAAAGTATCCAGCATCTCGTCGAGGCGTTGCGTAATCCAAGCGCGCCTAAAATACCGGAAATGACGCTGCCCGAATTCAACCCTGAAGCTGATGGCGCCGATGCACAGGTCTGGCTATCAACGGCCGACATTTGTCTATCGGAAATATCCATTTGAAGGAAGTAACCTTTTTATTACTATTGCTAAAGCTATGAAAGGGTCAGCCACTTCATGGTTTTCTCAAATAGCTTTTTATAACATGCCTAAAGGCGGAGATAATTGTTCAGTAGTGGATGTTAAAAATGTAGTTAGAAGCTGTTTCTGACAGCGGAGGCCATTTGATGGCGGAGGCCGTTTTAGACGGCGGAGGCTGTTTTAGACGGCGGAGGCTGTTTCTGACAGCGGAGGCCATTTGTTGGCGGAGGCCGTTTTAGACGGCGGAGGCTGTTTCTGACAGCGGAGGCCATTTGTTGGCGGAGGCCGTTTTAGACGGCGGAGGCTGTTTCTGACAGCGGAGGCCATTTGTTGGCGGAGGCCGTTTGAGACGGCGGAGGCTGTTTCTGACAGCGGAGGCCATTTGTTGGCGGAGGCCGTTTGAGACGGCGGAGGCTGTTTCTGACAGCGGAGGCCATTTGTTGGCGGAGGCCGTTTGAGACGGCGGAGGCTGTTTCTGACAGCGGAGGCCATTTGTTGGCGGAGGCCGTTTGAGACGGCGGAGGCTGTTTCTGACAGCGGAGGCCATTTGTTGGCGGAGGCCGTTTGAGACGGCGGAGGCTGTTTCTGACAGCGGAGGCGTACTTACAGCGGAGAATGTAGAATAAGCTTGTTTGCTGTGACTTGCGTAACATAGTGAGTGAGAACAGATGAACATAGAGTTATGATAATTTGATAACTGTGTTTGTTAAATACCTGGCTTTATAGTCAGGATGGATGAGCGGCTACCAAAAGAAAATGTTTTCTCTTATTACAGATGGCAATGATGATGAAGCCTCTACATCACACGAGGGCGTGTGAGGCGTCAGGAAGGCCGTGTCGGAGAATGATTGAGGATGGATCAGTTGTTTTAGTAGCTAAGAATACCTAGTTTACTTTATTGTTTAGATCATAAGTTACGTAAATTCTAGTTGTTGATTTACGAACATTTTAAGTAAGTTAATCTTTTGTTAATTTTGCACTTATTTCTGAACGAATATAGTTTGTTTTGAAACTCGATGCTTACGTCACGCGATCAGGCGACTTTTTGTAAGCCAATAGGAAACGAGTAGCGAGTGGCGTGATTTAATCTACCAATTAGAGAGCCGGGGCGATATTGTGCCTAGAGTGGGGTCGGGATGCTAGGTTGAGGGATTTTCACTAAACTGGAGACATTCAATTTGTGAAGGCGAAGTCGGTGGGTCCTCTCGACCATAGTGTCGCGAACCTACTGCTCTAAGTAAATGTACTCTGAAAGTAAATTAAGTTAATCTCTAAGTTAATAATTTTGTGAATAAACTGTTAAACTATACAGTGTTTCTTTGTGCTTGCTAATACCTACAATGCCGCCCACGGATCCTTAAGATCAACATCATGTTAATGCCAGTTCCTCGACATATATAAATCGGACTTAGTGCAATTCAATGAGTCTTGTATTAACACTTGCCGCGAGCGCAACCCAAATAAACGGATTCCGGGAACAAAAAGTCTTTTTTTTAAAAAAGGTCCTTCGGAGGGTCATCCTAACAGAATGAATTGTCCTGCAAACCTAACCTAACCTGCACAAAAATGCCCAGACAGGAAGGCCCGAAAAAATCCAACTTGCAGGAACTGCAAAAGAGAGGGCCACGGCAGCACCGGCCACAGCACATTCAGCCGTGAATGTCCGGAGTGGCAAAAGTGGGATGCAATAGCGAGATCCAGAATCTCTTATTGCAAAAGGCGCGCCAGAGGATTTCGGTAGTTCCCCCTCCGCAAATACGGAGAACAGTAGTGAAAGGCTGAAAATCATTCAGGCAAACCTGCAGCGTTCCAAACTCGCAACAGCGGAGCTTCTCCGGGTGGCGAATGAGAGGAAGATTTCCATAGCACTGGTACAAGAACCATATGTGGGACGTACAGGTCTGCTGAAGGAGTACCCAGGCACCAGAGTCATCCAGTGCACTCTCGGCCGCCAAAAGCCGGTGAAGGCAGCCATTGTGGTCTTTGGGGATCAGCTGCAGGTCATTCATGACCCCCAGTTGGTAACCGAGACTGAGGCTGCAGTTCTGCTGGTAGCGGGAGAATTAAAGCTTGGGGTGATCTCCGTATACTACGAGGGGGACAAAGATATAGAGCCTTACCTGTGGCGGACGAGGACGGCCATAAAGGGTCTTAAAACCACAAACATCATTGTGGCTGGTGACGTCAATGAGTGGAGCCATTGGTGGGGTAGCAGCTCTGAAGACAACAGGGGAGCTACCTACAACGCCTTTCTGGACGAGGGAAGCCTTCATATCCTTAACACAGGAAGCACTCCAACTTTTGAAGTTCTGAGGAGAGATACGTTGTGCACTAGTGTCGTAGATGTGACGGCGTACAGCAAGTCAATGCTTGGCAGAATGGAGGAATGGCGAGTTGACAAGAGTCTCATAAAATCAGACCATAATGCCATCACTTTCGAGGTCAAGTTAAGCCAAAACTTGAGCCAGTGAAGCCCGTTACAACTAGGGTATTCAACACAAATAAAGCAAGATGGCAAGAATTCAACGCGGCCATTCGGGCCGGCCTGGCTTTGCGAAATCTCACAACCTGCGCGGTTTCAGAAGTGGAAACTCCAGAGGAGTTGGAGTGCAAGGTGTCCTCATACATGGAGGCCATACAGGAAGCCTGTGAAGGGGCTATACCAAAAATGGCGCCATGGAAGGGAAAGGCAATACCACCATGGTGGACAGAGGAATTGAGCGCATCTAAAAAAGACGTCATCAGGAAAAAAAGGCGTATAAAAAATGCGTCTCCGTCGCGCAGGCAGTACGTTATCGACGAATACCTGCAGGCAAGGGAGGCTTATGAGTCGCTCGCAACATCAGAGCAAACAAAGAGTTGGAAGGAGTTCTGTACGACACAAGAGAAGGAGAGTATGTGTGATGGCATCTACAGAGTCATCAGGAGAACGGCCAAGAGACAAGAGGATTCGCTACTCAGGGACCAAGCGGGTAATACACTGAGCCCCAGCCAGTCGGCGAATCTCTTGGCAGAAACGTTTTACCCGGAGAACTCTTTAGCCACAGATAAGCCAATTCACACAGAAATCCGACGGAAAACGAGTGGAACGGTATGGTTAGACGCCCTTGAATTGTCTGCAGTTGACCCTCCCTTCACCCAAGGCGAGTTGGATATGGTCTTAAATGTCCAAAATCCAAAGAAGGCGCCGGGTCTGGATGGGTTTACGGCGGACATTTGCGTAGCAGCAATAAGAAGTGACTGGGAGTTATTCCTTGCTGTGGCGAACATGTCGAAAGAAGAATGAGGTCCCCGCGAACAACTGCAAGAGTTCATAGAGAACTACAGAAGCGAAACTTGCCTTTGGATGACCAAATCTAAGGATTGCCACGATCGCAACAAAAAGAATGCCGCCTACAACAGGCTAGTCGAAAAATATAAAGCCATTGATCCAAATGCCAACAGGGATATAGTAGTTAAGAGGATTAATAACACTGGTCTACACCGATATGTACGAACTTTCATTCAATGAATTATTGAACGTTTTGACTGTTTTATTTGCAAACATATACCTTCTTGGGTTTTAATTCATTTTAGCTATTCTTTTAGATGATTAGGTTATGAAACAGATTCCCGTCGATGCAACGCTTCCGTACGGGCTGTTACAAAATATTATATTTATGTTTTCATTTCAAGATGGTTACGATTGTCGAATTTGATAAATATGTTCATTTTTATAATTAATTTATTTCCTGTAAAAAATTTACTTTTAAATTAAATTAAAAAAAAAAAAATTCGACGTAGCTCAGTTGTTTGGGGCTTGGCTCTGTATCAGTGGGTACAGGGTTCAAATCCCGTTTGAGCATGTACCAATGGAAATGAAGTTTAATGAATTTCTATGTACATTTTCGTAATAAAAACACATTTACGAAATGCGTTGATTTATACGGTGAGGGAAAACATCGTGAGGAAACCTACCTGTTCGTCGAACAGGTAATAGTTAGTGCTTGTAAATGGCGACATGGCAGACCACCTGTCACATTGAGTACTGACTATCTGGTTAACACGTGGGTTCGAGGTGTCTATAGAATTACTACCTTCGCAATTGCGGAGATGGACATCTGAACCTCTGACTACCCCGCAAGGGTTAATGGTCGTGAATGCATTTGTTTTTTTTGTTTGTTTTTTAAAAAAAAATTAATTTAATTTACTCTGTAAATTAAGGTTAAATATTTATTTTCAGATGGTTGTCACAATAAATGTAGATAATTTATTGACCAAAGAGCAGTATGCTCTATGCGTCTCAGAAGCTAAATGGCCATGGCGCATAACGCATTTCGTAAGATATGATTATTGCCTCAACTGTGGTGAGGCTACTCAAGAGGATAGTCCTCACCACTTAATAGTAAATATGTGGGTCTCTATGAATATAGTGACCCATCTATATAAAGATTATTTTTGGTGCTACAGGTGTTCATACGCAACGTATGAGCACCTTGTGGAAGACGAGTGCGAAATATGTAATTAATACTTAATATATAAGTATTAATTACATATTTCGCGCTCGTCATAAATTTATGTTTATTTATTGTATATATTGTCTATATATTATATATTTATATATTGATGATAATGATCATGTTTAATAGCGAACGCGATGTTGCGATGTTAGAGAGTTATTTGACTCCAGAGCTTGAAAATCCAAGAATAGTGAACAAGAACTTGGTTCCAGCAGGATGGAGCTACCTGAGACTTCAAACGATTTCATGGCGCTTTTGAAACAGATGTTCCCTGGCAAACTGATTTCGAAAAGAGGTCATATCCCATGATATCAGAGGTCATATAGATATCCCATGGCCCCCAGTAGTCCTGACTTAACGCTTAACTTTTTTGTGGGGATATCTCAAACACAAAGTCTGTAGCAATAATCCGGAATACAACGGTCAGCCTAAACAGAATATCCGTTGTGAAATGGCAGCAATAACACCAACATTATTGAAGAAAGTCTTCAATAATTTCCGTTTGCATTTTTTTCATCCGACCATGGCAAATCTTCGGCAATGTTCTCGCGAGTTATTGACTGATTTTATTTCACTTTATGAAAGTTTTCCGTGCATTTGGCGGGTTAAATCCAAAGAGTACAGTGACAGGGACAAAAAGGGGAAAGCTTACGAGAGATTGGTTGAAAAGTTCAAAGAAATAGTTGTCAACGCGAGCAGGGAGAGAGTGGTGAAGAAAGTAAATTCTTTGAAAAGCGTTTATCGCAAAAAATTGGCAAAGGTAAACGAATCGATTCGATCTGGAAAAAAAGGTAGAAAAGAAAGGTCGCTGCAAGCTCCCAGGATAGGGTTGCCAGACATACTTTATAATAAAGTATTATAATTTTTGGCAGGTATACTTTATAAAATAGAAATAAAATAAAGTATTGAAAATACTTTATTTCCACCTTCAACTCCGAAATGTCAAATCATTGATAAAGAAATTAACTAAAATGCTCAAGATAAAGCCATAAAATAAAATATCGAATGACAGTAGTTGATTAATGTCAAATTAACGTCCGCGCTCCGCGCGCCTAAAAATGATCAATCAATCAATGAAAGTGAGTTATTGTTTGTAGAAGTTTCAAGTTCTAGTTTCTTCTGCCACTTCAGCTTTCACTGAAAGAATATTTTCAGTGATGAATGCTAAGTGGCGGGATGACAGAAACAGGGCGACAATTAATTTAATTAAAAACGAAATTTTTATCTATGCCAATATGAATATTAATTGTACAGAATCATGTGAATACTTTAAAAATCAGAAAGAATTAATGAAAGCATCAAAATGTAGCACAAAATATGAAACAAATAAGTAAAATAAATTAAATTATTGCACAGACTAGGTAGGGTTCATTCAGGCAGTATAAGCACAGAAGAGAGAATAAGTATAAGTAGCATAAGTTTTGTAAGATTTTTATTCTAGTTTATTAGCAATTCCCCATAAAGGTTAAGTAGTATAACAATAGACTGTAAAAAAAAGGTTTTTAATAAATACTTTTTTTTTTTGCAAAATACTTTTTTTTTTATCTAAATTCATGTATTTACTTTATTTTGGCTCAGAAAATCTGGCAACCCTATCCCAGGATGTAAAGGGTTCTCCAGAGTAGAATGCGAAAAATGTGGTGTGGCACTTTGCCATACAAAGTACAAAAACTGCTTAGAGGCTTTTCTTACATAGTGTTTCGAATATGTCAATAACGCGCGCATATTGTAGCCAAATGGCAACATAGGATTTTTTGGCTTAAAAGTTATTTTTTTTTAATAAAACACTATATTATATTCTAGACTTTTGTTACTTACCCTAAAACTTATTCATTTTCTTTTTTTGTCATGAAAAAAAAAACATGCATTTAAGGGTTGAAATTTCAAGGTAAAAACCACAATATAGCCAACATGTACGGAAATGTGAATGGATTCAGAAGTAAACTGAAATTGTTCAAAATGTCTCTACAACAAAATGGTTTTTCTTTTTTTCCAAGTTGCAAAGAACATTATTTAGAGATGAAAAAATTTCAAGAATGTAATTTTTTGGACCACCTTAAATACATGGACGAAATAATCGTCGAATTTGAGCACCGTTTTGAACCTTCACTCATCCATTAACGATCGCAGTTAAGAGTGTGAAGATTGATTATCAACTGGAACTGTGTGATCGGTAACCAGACCCCTTTTACAAGGGCAGAACAGAAACAGGAATTGATATTTTTTAAGCTCATCATTGAACGTTTCCCGAAACTGACGAATTTCGGGCAAAAAATGGGCTCGACGATGGGCCGTATCTACCTCTGTGAAAGTGCATATTCAACAATGAAGTTTACTAAATCGAAATACAGGTCTTAATTGACAGATACTTCACTTAAACATGCACTGCGCCTAGCTTCCACTAGTATTGAGGTTAATATTGACAGAATTGTAAAAGACAAATTAATTAAAAAGTAGATAATAAAATAACGATATTGTTATTACCATTTTTTCATCTCGGGAAAACAAACCGAGTTCACCTCGAAAAGATTCGAGTTCTCTGCGTTCTTGCATAAGCAAGGTAGATAATGATAATATTTCTAATTTTTCATCTCGGATAAACATTCCGAGTTCATTTCGAAATGAATCGAGTTCTCTGCGTTCTAATTTATCACCTCGTAACAAAGCGGGTTTATTAAGTTCAATTGTAAACTAAGATAAGCTAATGTATCATAATCCATATCTTAATAAGTCCTATGACAATGGTACAGTTGTACCGAACACTGAAGTATCAAATTGCATCTCTGAGTTCATAAGCGCGCCACAGACTACGTCTCCCATAGAGACGCGGCTCGCACTAAGCCCAACTAATAAAGAAAGTTTTATTATTCTAAGCATCATGAGTCTGATAGAAATTTAGCTAATTTTTGAATAATCATATGATATAAGTACTCGTAACCTAGAATAAGTTTCGTAACTACTTTATAAGTTTGAATTGTAATTATTTCTATGTTTTATGTTGCCTCGCGTGCTCTTTGTTTTTATTGTTTAAAGGCTCATTTACATGATACCATTTTCTTGCACATTCAAGAGCAATATTTGCATGCAACAAATGGTATACAACTACTGCCTGTAAATTATTGTATGGTAGTGTTTAGATGATACAATATCTTAAAAACTGGAATGCAATTATTGTATACCATAATTGCCAGGAGATTATTGCATACAATAATTGACCACTCCTGTTTACACCAATCACATTAATTGCAAGGATAAAATTGCTTTCAACTATTGTATAGTCTAAACACGTAATTGCACGGCTTTAATCAACTTTTTGACGACTTGCTTCAAGAATTGCATGATTTTGCGCTAACAAAAAATTTAAAAAGTTGAACGTGAGTTTCAATCACTTTTTGGATAAATATGTCAAGTTGATGCCATGCCTAATAAAAGTACAAAAAAAAAACTGTGCCGTGTGTGTTTTTGTTTTGATTGCTTATTTTGTGACCACTTTACAAAGTCTATATAATTAAGCAATTTCTAATAATAATAGAGTACTTGTTTAAATCTATCATCATG
This sequence comes from Leucoptera coffeella, assembly GCA_030578115.1. NCBI lineage: Eukaryota > Metazoa > Arthropoda > Insecta > Lepidoptera > Lyonetiidae > Leucoptera > Leucoptera coffeella. Next base: position 130,756 of record JAMBLF010000635.1, on the reverse strand, counting down.
AGCCAAACAACCCACAAATTTGGTTCCGCAGATTTAATAATATTCATAGAAATATACAGGAAGCATGAGTGTTTGTGGGACACCCAACACAATGATTATAAAAATAGAAATGCGCGTGAGGCTGCTTTAACAGATTTCTCTCAAGAACTAGAAATAGAAGGCTTTGGTCCAAAAGAAATTACAAACAAAATAAAAAACCTACGGACACAATATAATGGTGAAAGAAAGAAAGTGGAAGATTCAAGATCACGAACAGGATCTGGTGTTCAGGACATCCATAAACCAAAACTATGTTGGTATGAACTGATGGACTCCTTTCTAAAAAAACCATTCACACACAGGGATACTACATCAAACTTGGTATGTACTTTGCTTTTATAGCTTGTTTTCTTTCGTGTGCCGTTCAAGAATTGCTTTCCAGAATGGTATATGCAATAATTGTATGTGCTGTTTACACCAATGACATTCTTGCTTCTACTTGCTTTCAACTTGCTTAGGCAAGACAGAAATATCACCAATAGTTTAGACGAAGCAACATTTTTCTTGCTTCAATAATATTGTATGGTATAAGCAATTAAATGGTACCGTGTAAATGAGCCTTAAAAGTTTAATAAGATTTTAATTTCCTATTTTCAGAAGTCCACATTCTAACTTTTGAATCCAGTTTTGTATTGTATCGAGTCTTAGTCACACTCCCTCTATTTTATGTTTGCGTAACGCAGATTTTTCTATTTTGTCTTTAAAGAATTTTCTATTTTGTGAGATTTCGCTTATAATCATATAACCTCAATTTTAGGGGCGGAGGTGTTACGATAGAAACGTGTATGGTTCAAACTCTTAGGTTAGCAATTATATTATTATATATAAATCGGACTTAGCGCAATTCAATTAGTCTTGTATTAACACTTGCCGCGAGCGCAAACCAAATAAACGGGTTCGGGAAGAAATAGTCTTTTTTTTAAAAAGTTCCTTCGGAGGGTCATCCTAACAGTTCGTCATTTATATATCAATGAATTGTCCTGCAAATAACCTGCACGGGAACATTGGGGAATTCCATCACAAAAAAGGCTAATGATGTATTTTACACAAAAATAATTGGTGTATATCTACTGAGGCGTAGGCCATATCGAGCAAATACCTCCGAAAGACAATAAATGGAGAGTATTACGCTATATTCCTGGACGAGTTGACAAAAAATTAAAGATAAAGGCCTCATCTCACCAAGAAGAAAGTGTTTCAACACGATAACACTCCTGTCAACTCTACCACCATTGCAACTGCCAAATTGGTGGAGTTACGCTACGAAATGCTTGTCCATCTACCATATTCTCATGACGTGGCTCCCAGCTATTTCGTCCTTTTTCCAGATTTGGAAAAATGGCTTGCGCGACAAAGATTTAGAACATATTTACAGGTTATCTGTAAGTAGAAATGTTTAAACTAAGGCGTATTTTGAAGGCCGTGGAAGCGTACTATAATGAGCAAAAAAACTCCAGCTTCGTCTAACCAAGTGCATAGGTCTAAAGGTATAGCGTAAAAGTGGGTAAAAGTGTATAGCTCAACGTGTTCTACGTTGAAAAATAAACGAGATCCTTTTGAAATAAGCTGGTAGAATTGGCATTTACGGTCACGGTAAAGGCAGCCTGATACAGCTTTACTTACGGACGAGACAATCAACATAGTCCAACTTGCATATGTAACAAAAGCCACGATAAATAACTGATACTTTATGACACCAAAAACCCATATCCTACAGAAAACTGACACACAACTTGTAGTAATGTTAATGAAACCGAACTATAAACTGGAGAATAAACGGTATGCTTGTAAATCAAAACCATAAATTCAATATAAGAATCATTACGTAAAGTAAAAATAAAGAAATTACTTTCAATCTGAAGCCCATTACCCTACCTACCTTTCCAACGTAAACGATCGTGACGCATATAAATCCGGTACTGTCGGAAGACCAGTGATGCAGTCTTGCTACATCGTATATTGAGGCAGCAACTTTTCACTGCATCAAAGTTTTCATTGTTGTGTACCGTTTGTGTCAAAGTTCATGATTAATAACTAACGGGACTTATCGCGTAAGATTTTATATAATAAAGTTACCTTATATATTATAGTTAGAAGTAAAAAACGTGTACGCATTGAAAGCTCGTTGTTTTCTTTTGAAATGCCGTGATCATAACATAATTCCGGTTTGTTTGAAATTAAAACCGCGTAGTGATATTGTGGGTTAAGTGATTCTACGTGACACAAGTATTCGTTTTTTAAAACGTTTTATACGTAATCGCCATTTTGAATTAAACAAAATGCATAGTGAGCTATATAATTTACTCTCGGAATGCAGGGCTGTGTTATCTATTAGTGATTTTGATTTGTGCGATCGAATTACAAACAAGCTACTACAAGACGTAAGTTATGTGAGGCGTCGCATGAAAAGAAATTCACGAAGTTGGTGTATAGTAAGAAACGAAAAGTGGATTCTCAATGTTGTGTCAATGGGAATCGCCCAGACAAGCAGCTAGTAATCAACCGTGCTGACCTTTCCCTCGACGAGAGCACGCAAAGCATTCTAGAAAAGGGCTTTAATTTTGCAATCACTCCAAGATAAATTCCAAAGGAAGCAATTTCAAAAAACAGAATACCCTCGAAGGAGGCGGACACTTTACGACAAGATGTTGCCGTTATCTTGCGAAAATCACAATTGCCTAAGTCAAACGTTACTGCAGGTGAGCGAAAAGCATTGATGAACCTTAGAAAAAACAAAGACGTTTTGGTTCTCTAAGCTGATAAAAGGAATGCCACTGTATTAATGAATGTACAAGAATATAACGCTAAAATAGGTCAGTTGTTGTCGGACACGAGTGTGGTTGATATGCCTGAACGCTATTCATCCGAATATAAGGTTCACTTGTGAGATGGAAATTGATAGATCGCTTGCGTTCTGTTATGATAGAAATGTGTATGGTTAAAACCTAAGTGTCAGCAATTTCATTATTATATATAAATCGGACTTAGCGCAATTCAATTAGTCTTGTATCAACTCTTGCCGCGAGTGCAACCCAAATAAACGGATTCGGAACCAGTCTTTTTTTTTAAAAAGCTCCTTCGGAGGGTCATCCTAACAGTTCGTCATTTATATATCAATGAATTGTCCTGCAAATAACCTGCACGGGGACTTTGGGGAATTCCATCACAAAAAAGGCTAATGATGTATTTTGCACAAAAATATTGGTGTATATCTACTCAGGCGTAGGCCATATCAAGCAAATATCTCCGAAAGACAATAAATGGAGAGATTTACGCTATATTCCTGGACGAGTTGACAAAAAATTAAAGAAAAAAGGCCTCATCTCGCCAAGAAGAAAGTGTTTCAAGACGATAACCCTCCTGACCACTCTACCACCATTGCAACTGCCAAATTGGTTGAGTTACGCTACGAAATGCTTCCCCATCCACCATATTCGTGACCTGGGTTCCAGCTATTTTTTCCTTTTTCCAGATTTGGAAAAATGGCTTGGGCTACGAAGATTTAGCACATATTTTGAGGTTATCTCTGAAACTAAAGCGTATTTTGAAGGCCTTGGAAAAGACTACTACAAAGAGGAAAAAAAACTTAGGCATCGTCTAACCAAGTGCATAAGTCTAAAGGTATAGCGTAAAAGTGGGTAAAAGTGTATAGCCCAACGTGTTCTACCTTGAAAAATAAACGAGATGCTTTTGAAATTTAACAGGTAGAATTGGCATTTACGGTCACGGTAAAGGCAGCCTGCTATACAGCTTTACTTACGGACGAGACAATCAACATAGCCCAACTTGCATATGTCACTAAAGCCACGATAAATAACTGATACTTCATGACACCAAAATCACATATCCTACAGAAAACTGACACACAACATGTAGTATGTTTGTGAAACCGAACTATAAACTGGAGAATAAACAGTTTGCTTGTAAATCAAAACCATAAATTCAATATAAGAATCATTACGTAAAGTTAAAATGACAAAATTACTTTAAATCTGTAGCCCATTACCCTACCTACCTTTCTAACGTAAACGATCATGACGCGTATAAATCGGATACTGACGGAGGACCAGTGATGCAGCCTAGCTACATAGTATACTGAGGCAGCACCTTTTCACTGCATCAAAGTTTTCATTGTTGTTGTTTTCCGTTTGTGCCAATGTTCATCATTAATAACTAACGGGACTTTATTTATTTAAGTTACCTTATATATTATATTATAGTTAGTTAGAAGTAAAAAACGTGTAGGCATTGTAAGCTCGTTGTGTTTTCTTTTGAAATGCCGTGATCAGAATATAATTTCGCTTTGTTTGAAATTGAAACCGCGTAGTGATATTGTGGGTTCTGAAGTGATTCTACGTGACGCAAGTATTCGTCTTTTAAAACGTTTTATACGTAACCGCCATTGTGAATTAAACAAAGTGCATAGTGAGCTATATAATTTACTCTCGGAATGCAGTGCTGTGTTATTTACTAGTGATTTTGTTTTGTGCGATCGAATTACTTACATACAAGCTACTCAACACGTATGTTATATGAGGCGTCGCATGAAAAGAAATTCACGAAGTTGGTGTATATTGGGAAACGTAAAGTGGGTTCTCAATGTTGTGTCAATAGCAATCGCCCAGACAAGCAGTTAGTAATCAACCGCACTGACCTTTTCATCGACGAGAGCACGCAAAGCATTCTAGAAAAGGGCTTTAATTTTGCAATCACTCCAAGAGCAATGCCAAAGGCAATTTCAAAATACAGAATACCCTCGAAGGAGGCGGACATTTTACGACAAGATGTTGCCGTTATCTTGCGAAAATCAAAATTGCCTAAGTCAAACGTTACTGCAGGTGAGAGAAAAGCATTTATGAACCTTAGAAAAAACAAAGACGTTTTAGTTCTCAAAGCTGATAAAGGGAATGCCACTGTATTAATGAATGTACAAGAATATAACGCTAAAGTAGGTCAGTTGTTGTCGGACACGAGTGTGGTTGATATGCCTGAACGCTATTCATCCGAATATAAGGTTCACTTGTGAGATGGAAATTGATAGATCACTTGCGTTCTGTTATGATAGAAATGTGTATGGTTAAAACCTAAGTGTCAGCAATTTCATTATTATATATAAATCGGACTTAGCGCAATTCAATTAGTCTTGTATCAACTCTTGCCGCGAGTGCAACCCAAATAAACAGGTTCGGGAATATAAAGTCTTTTTTTTAAAAAGCTCCTTCGGAGGGTCATCCTAACAATTGGTGTCAGAAGTGGGATAATCTCGAGGAAATTTTGAATATTTCCGGGATTATTCGGTGTTAGGCGTGTCGCATCAGCTTTCACCCTAGCATCTCGAGGACTCCGAAGCGTATGTGTGAGTGTTGTCGCGACCTACGGTAAGACTCAAGCAGCCGTAAGACTTGAGCCAGCGTTGCGCAGAACACCAGGTATCAGATCCTGTCACACATCCCGTCCGCGTGGTCGACGTAAGCCTCAGCTCCAGCCAGAAGCCGAAGTGGTGAGCATTCGTCACACGGACAGAACTCCGGTAAGGCAAGACTCATTTCCATATTTCAAAATCCCAAGTATCCATCCACCACGTTGGCTGATCAACATCGCCGCGTGGCTGTTACCTAGTGCAATTTGAGCACCCGAGTGTGAGAATCGCGCTGTCACCCGACTCTTACGCCACCGCAGCCCTATCTATCTACCGTTCTTCACTGCAATCTACCACGTTGTTCCTGTTTTTTACGGTGCTGAAGATCCTGCTATTCCTGTGAGTTATTTTGTTATTTTGCTAAAGTGCTTGTGTTTGTGTTTTTCAATTCTACTGTAAGGGCTCTAATTCTGAAAATTTCACTGATTTAAGCCATAACTAACTTTATTATTTTCAATTTTGTATCTTAATGACTGAATTCAAACACGAATATTCTTCAAATATTGTTAAATCTCCCGTCATAATGTCACCGAAATCCGAGGATAGCGTTAGCCTTAGCGTTTTAACCCAATTCATTAAAACATACAACGGTGACAAAGAAACGCTCCCCGCATTCCTCACAAACTGTGACAATGCCATGTCACTGGCATCCTCGTCACAACAAGTTGTTCTATGTAAATTTATCATTTCTCAATTACAAGGCAAGGCTCAGATAGCCTGTAGCCTTAAATCGTTTAAAAGTTGGGACGAAATTAAGTGCTTTCTTCGAAGTACATTTGGAGAAAAAAAACATATCACTCACCTTTTACTAGATTTACAAAATTGCCGACAATTACCTTCAGAGGATGTGGTAAAATACTCCCTTAGATTAGAATCTATTTTAACGCGTCTTCAATCAGACATATATAATAATTGTAAAATACCTACAGAACTTTCCGGCAGAATAGCTGCGGTGGAAGAATTAGCCTTGAACACTTTCATGTTAGGGTTAAACAATAGTATATGTAATATCGTCAGGTGTCGAAACCCGGCAACCTTACGCGAGGCTACTGAGTTAGCCATCGAAGAAGAGAAATTATTCAATCTTAGTAGGTCCTCTTTTATACCTAATAACTTCATTAAAAAATGTTCTATCTGCCATAAAAGTGGCCATAGTTCCTCCCAATGTTTCCGGAACAGGAAACCTAACTTTTCAGCGCACAGTTACTCTCCAAATAAGTCCCATCCTCCTCAACGCTCTTATCACGTGCAGAATGCACCAAACTCTTTTAATTCTGTCTCTTCCCAGGTACAATGCAAATCTTGCAAAAATTTCGGACATTCTATACAAGAATGCCGAAAGCTTCAGTTTAAAAACAGCCAAAATGGCTCTAATAGTAACATTTCCCATTATAATGCGAATAATCGCTATTCCCCAAGTAACGCGCCTCCTACGAGTGCACAAGGCCGTGCCTACGTGCATGTCCTAAACGATGCTCCTTTAAACGAGCATTGATTTCGGATCCGTGTCTGCCGAAATCCCCTTTAAAAAACGGCACGAATATAAACTCTAAGAAACTTAATCCTACTTTTTCTACGTCTAAAATTAATTTACATAATGCTAATTTTTCTAAGTCCTCTGAATTTACTTATGATACTAAGTCCAGATTTTGACTTTTGAATCCAGTTTTGAATTTGATAGTTTTGAATTGTATCGAGTCTTAGTGAAACTCCCTCTATTTTATGTTTGTGTAACTCTGATTTTTCTATCTTATTTTTAATTATTTTTCTATTTTTTGTGATTTCGCTTATTTTCATTAAGCTCAATTTTAAGGGGGGAGGTGTTATGATAGAAATGTGTATGGTTAAAACCTAAGTATCAGCAATTTCATTATTATATATAAATCGGACTTAGCGCAATTCAATTAGTCTTGTATCAACTCTTGCCGCGAGTGCAACCCAAATAAACGGGTTCGGGAATAAAAAGTCTTTTTTTTTAAAAAGCTCCTTCGTTTAAAAACGTTAAGGTTATGGTGAGACCTGATGGTACACTTTCGCATACTATCTACAGAAAACCTACACACACAGATCAGTACCTCCATGGATCGTCACATCATCATTCATTTGAAACACATGGTTTCTGTGGCGACGTCTCTTACAAGCAGGGATCCCAAGGATTTGTGCGACCCTGAGCATCTGACGAGGAGCTGCAGTACGTTCGGGATGTACTTAGGATAAATGGTCATTACATAGGAACTAAGTTGGTTGGTAAGGCGTATATCCAAAAGTGAGAAACCCCCGTGTGTGGATCGCGTGCCGGTGTTCCTGCCTTATGTGAAGGGTGTTACAGACTAAGTTGGAACAGTCTTGAAAAACTACTCGCTCAAGCCTATTTTCATTCCATCTTCGAAAGTAACAAACTTTCTGAGAACACCTAAAGATGTAATCCCGTACCAAACACCGGGTGTGTATAAGATTGATTGCAGCTGAGGGAAATCTTACGTCGGACAGGCTAAACGGTCTATAGCGGACAGAGTGAAGGAACACAATGCAGCGGTCAAGAAATTGGATACCAATAGGTCAGCAATAGCCAAACATCTGCTAAACGAGGTTTCAAAACATTGGATTGAGCTTCATAAACCCACTGTGATCTCTAAAGAACGCTGATATTACAGTAGAATTGTACGCGAGGCGATTGAAATAAAAAAGCACAGTACATTCAATTGTGAAGAAGGTTACAAACTGTCTTCGGCGTGGAATACCGTAATAGATCGACATTCGGCTCAGTATGATCGTGTGAAGCCACAAGATACTGTGAATGTAGTGTGTAGGCCGAGCGTTATTGATAAAAAGTTAGCAGTGAGGGTAGTCAGAGAAGAATCTGACAGGGCGCTGCAGGGGAAATGAAGAAATATAGGATGAAACGTCAATTCTGCTCGTGACCAAGGCTACTGCAACGTAGCCGAAACGTCGGGTTAATAATAAAGGTAACTTTATTATATAAAAACTTACGCGATAAGTCCCGTTAGTTATTAATCATGAGTATCTTAAAACTGTGTCAATGTTATTTAATGCAGTGAATTAAGTGTTTTCTTTCTTTCTTTATATGTGATACTTGTGAACCAATGACCTGATAAAGGTTGTCGCTGTTGTGGCTGGATGAGGGCCACTAGTGATCATGTTTCAGTGTACCCTTACGGAAGCCTATGTCCAGCAGTGGACTGATATATGGGCGATTTGCACGAAATGTGTTATTGACATTTTTTTTTCAAAATCCGATTTTTTTACATGTAATGCATAGTTTTCATAGCCAGCTAACTCGTGGTATAGGTCGCCATGCTTACAGCCCCCTAAAAGGAAATATAACCCCCCCAAAAAATAAGCGCCACGTGCCTTGACAAATTCGTTCACGTTTTTGACAAGTAGCCATAAATGGAGCTACGTTAACGGCAATAAAATATTTAAATAGATTATGTGGGTAGCTTTTTTTTTGCATTTCAATATTTTTGAATAGAAAACTATTTTTACTTAATTTCACAGTAATACCATAAAGACACATGTACATTCATGTAATATTTAAGTACACACAAAGCAGAAAGGTGAAACAATATAAATTTGTATTGTGTTAGTGGGCTATCGAACAGGATTAAGCAGGATTCAAAAAGGAAAGCATGGTTCAAATCTTCTCATTAAAGAGCATCACCGAGAAGTTTCTAGCAAAGGACTTTCAGGTGTATTGCTCCTTTATAGACTTAGAGACGAAAAGGCCTTCGACTCCATAGAGATCTGGGCTGTTCTGGAGTCCTTGCAGCGATGCCAGGTCGATTGGCGTTATGTGCAGGTGTTGAGGAGCCTATACAGCGTGGCATCGATATATGCTCAAGTCCAAAACAGGAAGACGAGTTCCATACAGTTGCTCAGAGGAGTGAGACAGGTGGATGTCATCTCCCCGAAACTGTTCACGAACGCACTGAAGGACGTCTTCATAACTCTGGATTGGACTGGGATGGGTATCAATGTCAATGGCAGATACCTCATACATCTCCGCTTCGCTGACGACATTGTCATAATGGCGGAGTCGCTGCAGGATTTACAGCGAATGGACAGAGTCCGGAACGAGATTATCCGGCAGAGAACCAAAGTCGTAGACATTGTCTATCGATGTTGCAAGGTGAAGTGGCAGTGGGCCGGTCACGTCTGTCGCAGAACCGACGACCGTTGGAGCAAAGCGGTTCTCGAATGGCGACCGCATCTCGGTAAACGTAGTGTAGGACGCCCCCCTGCTAGATGGACGGATGACCTGAAAAAGGTCGCTGGTAGTGGTTGGCTGAGGGCCACGAGTGATCGTGTTTTGTGGTGTTACTTTGGGGAGGCTTACGTCCAGCAGTGAACTGACATAGGCTCATTGATTGAGACTTAGAGACAGCTTATGATAGGGTGGTAAATAGGTGGATGAAAATGTGGAAAGCGTTGTCTGCGTTTGGGTTGAAGGGTCAGCTTGTGCGTGCACTCTAATCATTGTATTATGGTTCGAGTACATGTGTGAGAGTGGGTGATGGTTGCACGGACTGATTTGCCACCTCTCGGGGTGTTCGCCAGGGTTCACCTCACCTCGCCTCACCTTGGCTCTTCAACCTATTTATGGGTGATTGCTAGACAGATTTGCATGAATGTAGGCGAGTTTTTCATCAAGTGCGTCTTATACGCGAACAATCAAGGGTTGCTTGCTTCATCGACTCATAAGTTGCAGGAGATAATAGACATTACATGTAAGGCTTTTGAAACAAAAAATGAAAGTAAGTAATACCAATACTAAGAATTTTTAGAGACAGAAAAGTAGGACAAAATGGGTTATTAAAATGGATGGTAAGGAACTGGGACAAGTGAGGCAGTTTGTGTATTTGAGAAGTGTGAGAAAGAGAGAAGGAAACTGTGAAGTTGATATTGAAAGTAGAGTGAAGAAGGGAAAGTGCAGTGAATGGGACTTTGAGCAGCGGTATGATGTCTAGTCAGTTGATGTTAGAACAAATGTGACACGATAACTTATTAAATGTGGTAGGTGTACTTAAAAACTATTCCAAAATTTAATTTGCTGCTACTTAATAGTAGAAAACAATCACGATCAAGTTTAGCTTGGGTCGTCGGCGCATGAGTTGCAGGAGATGATGGATATTGTACATGTAAAGCTTTAAAAAAAAAGGTATATAGGTGAATGTAAATAAAACCAAATGTATGGTTTTATAGAGACTGGGAAGTATAACAGAATGAGTTATTAAACTAAGAGCTTGTTTATGTGGGAAGTGTGTTTACAAGAGATGGAAATTACAAGAGTGAAGAAGGGAAATGCGGTGAATGAGGCTGTGAGTGGTATGATGTATAGTCAGTTGATGTCAGAAATGGCACGACTGGCTATCCATAACGCTGTTGTGGTTCCTACGGTTATGTATGGTAGTGAGTGTTGGGTTTGTCCGAAGAGTCATGAAAGCAATAGAGTAGTGAAAGGAGGGTTACCGAAAGGAATAGAGCCATAGGTTTATTCTTATATCGACCCATCTGTTCAGAAATAATGGTCTCAACGTGAAAGACTATGAAACCCTTAAATAAACCCGCGTAAGCACAAACAAAATCAAAGGAAATAGGTTAAATAAATCTTGTGTTGTAATCAAGGTGAAGACTATCGGAGTGGCGTATCTTCAGCAGTGGATTATATACTGGGAGGAAGAAGAAATAAATCCTTAAAGTTCTAAACTCACGAAAGACGCCTATCAAAAGTTTCTCGCGATTTTAAATCCGAGTAATTATATCTAAGTTGAATAAAATGTCAATACCGTGCAATTAATGTCAAAAACGTGTTTAAGAATAAACCACAAAACACAGGTTTTTGACAAAAATTACGAACCACGTTTTTGAGTTTCTTCGAACGTGTCTGCAAAACATTACCTAAAACTTATATGATGGCGTCGTTATTGTTTTGGAGGCATTTTGACGACATTTCTTAAGTTATATGTAAAAACCGACAGTAAAAATATTTCCCAAAAAATACTGACTCGACACACATCATTGACAGGTTATGCTTTACATTTTTAACACCAAAAAATTTGAAATTCATTATCTCGGCCCCGGAAACAATCTCTATTCACCAGACGCTGCAAATAAATGGCCGAGTTTGTTTTCTTTCGAAACATGTGTTACAATAAATTTTTCTTAAATAGTATAATTAGTTGGAGAAAAAATATCTGGGATTTTGGAGCACCACGTCATTGACCGATTTTTTAGTCACAAAAGTAAGTGCGTGTGAACAATATTTTTTATTATTGGATTGTAGGTTTGATACTTATAATTAATAACAAATTTATATGACAACACCTGTAAACAAAAAATATTCTTCAATTCTGCTTAGAATTTTAGTTATAAAGGCAGGAGTACAAAAAAACGGCTTAGTCACACCCCATGTTTCATGACATTTGGACTTTTGTAAAGCTGTATTTTTTTTATTTATTAAGAATAGATAATCAAACATGCTTGCCGGATTTTAGACGCTACAATACTATACAAAATAAATATTAGAAAAAAAATAGGTCTCATATTTTAGAAAATATAACCCTGTCACAAAAAATTTTTGCCCCTGCAAAACGCCCATATACAGATTGATTTGTAGAGTTTTAACATCTAATGGCTCAAGAAGACTATCTTCTCGCATTTCACTTCAAAATTCTGATATATTTATGTAACATTACATAAGCACACTCAACTATAATTAGTCTTGGAATAGTCAAAAGGTTTGACAGATCTTTGAAAACACGTTTACTTTACACATGCAAATACATTGCAAATATACACAACATAATTAACAACAAGTCCTATCCCTATTTAACTATAGATAATTATGAAAATAATTGGTTTTCTATACTTGAATAACCCAGTAAGCTATGTTGATGTCATCATAATGTATCTTATACCATTAAATAAGTGTAACTGATAGAATAACATATCTATTTTACATATGAAACCTTAAAACATATTTAAATAATTGTATTATTTTTAAGCTGTACATGTAGTTATTTCAGAAATTTTTTTTTTCTTTTTTTACTGAACCTTGAATATTATATTTATGTCCCATGCTAGTCAGGGACGTAAAAAGAATGCTAACTAGCTGCCTTACTTCCCGGCATGTTTTCATGGCTCCAAGGTTCTGTCCACCCCAAAGGGGATTAAAGGACGTGAATGTATATATATATTACTAAATAGCTCAGAACAAAACACTCATCATCAACAATATAACTCTTACTTAAAGCTATAAAAATCAAGCAAATGATATATTACGTTAAATACTTTTTGCCTAGTATCTGAACCTTTTTCTCAAAAGCCGGCGACGTTATCTGGGTATCTTCCTTATAAAACGGATTGAGCATCATTTTTATGTAGCACTCGTAAACGTCATTAAAGAAGTTCTTTATGCTATCTTCGTTCTTCTGGTCGTGGACCATTATGAAGCGCATCTGAAAAGATTAAATGATGTGAATACTTATATTCACCAAGTTGAATTATTAATAATAATATTTGTGACACAATTACAGCAATGGAACTAGCCCCTTGATAAATACAATTAAGACTTGTGTAAAGGGTACTAGTCAAAGTACCTATATTTAACAAATATATACTCATTATATAGATGAATACATTATAATACATTTAAGGTACAATGAGGAGACTAAAGAGTAGAAATAAGACATAGTTCTTAACTCTGTAAGAGAATCAAACCCAGTTTTCCATTCATATCACTAAGTAGTGAGAAATACAATATTCATGATTAATAACTAGCGGGACTTATCGCATATGTTTTTATATAATAAAGGTAACTTTATTATATAAAAACATACGCGATAAGTCCTGCTAGTTATTAATCATGAGTATAAATCGCGAATCTCCTAAAACTATAAATACAATATTGTCTAGCGGCAGTTCTTCCCAGCATGTCATAGGAGGAGGCCTAAGGGACCAGGGATAAATGGAATCTATTGTGTCATGGGTTAGAAACCTGTTGCCGTATTCCAATAAGATCATACATACATAGACATTACACCCAATTCATTGAAGAGGGGTAAGTAGCGATCACTGATCCACATCTGTGCCAATCCTGACAAACCACTTTTGCGTTGATACTCATACACACTCAGAGGTTATAGGTACTTCTAACATCACCCTTTTGAATATGGCATCTATCTGACTATCAGATGTGATCTGAATCCCAATATTTATGCTGTGTGACCTAACAAATATTGTGTCTATACAGTTCTGTTAACCTTAATAGGGATTAAAGGACGTAAATGTAAGTATGTAAATAGCCAATGACGTAGCTGGTGTACTTACTTGACTTGCTGTGACGAAAGCAGAGACAAACCATTGATTGAACTTGTCCACGGTCTTCAAGTACATGTTGGTGACCTTCCACATGTGCTCATCCACTAAATCTAGTGCTGCGTGAGCTATGAATTGGTTTAAATGACGGTTGTCTTCTTTCTGCAAATTATGGAAAAAGAAGTTATTTTTGTGTTCATTTAACGAGTTTTAATGCTTTACCAGGTATTTGGGTAGAGGTTTTTTTGTATAGTTAGGACTTAGATCATGATATTGACCAAATTGTTTACGATTCTGGGTTAAATTAGTAAAAGAAAGTAAATATTTAAAATACCGTCACTAACCTTAACTTCTTTGGTAACTGGTAGGAAATCCATTTCAAATATAGGATTGTCAGAGTGTCCGACGATGACAAAGTAATAGGTTCCAGCCATTTTTATATTAATTTGTTAGATTATCTCACTCAGGAGCCGTTATTCTAATAAATTTGTTCAATCATAATATAAACAAATTGCTTCGCCAATCAACCCTCCAACTCAACTAGAATATATAACTGACAGTTTTCTTTCCTACAAAAACTTAACTGACTTTCACGTTTGCAACCGTTCCAGATAATAGAGATCCCGCCACATAAGGTGGCAGTAGCCAAACTTGGAACTAAATTTGACGTTACCGCCATTGCGTGTTATTTTGTATGAAAGGTAAATTTAGTATTACCAGCGTTGTGTTTTTTGCCCACTCTTTGTAATTTTTATGTTTGTTAAGGGTGATTATACTAAATTGATTTGCGGAGTTTCTTGTTAGTTCTTCTCCAAGCTAGGGTCCCCGCTGATCTAACCTCGGTAAAAAATATGTAAAGACAATGCTCAGTGCCATGTTTGAAATAATAGTTTTAAGAGATTCGCGATTTATACTCATGATATAAGATATAAGGGTGTGTATAAGATTGATTGCAGCTGTGGGAAATCCTACGTCGAACACACTAAACGGTCTATTGCGGACAGAGTGAAGGAACACATAATATATGTAATATATAATAAGAAGGATAAGTCCCGTTAATTATTAATCATGTTTGAAATAGTTTAATAAACATATTTTGACTTTATATATTAATTTGTTTTATTTGAGTTTATAGCTCTGCAACCAAAGACCGTTACAAATGAAACCTATAATGTATCGAGCCGTATGGCACAGTGAGTGCTAGTTTTGGCGTGTTTACTGGTAACACTGAATTACGCGACTGTGGCGACGCCTCCAACTGCCACCTTATGATGTGGCGGGATCTCTAAATGTGGGTTGTACCCACAAACCAGATACAAAGTAATCAATATAATGTTTTATAAACTTGGTGATTGCTCCATGGTTATTATACCTGACTTCTTTCTGGCTGTTTTTCCTCTGTTGCGATTAACTGAAGCCTTTTTTAGCCTTCTAGAAGCCTAGAAGCAATATTTGTTGTTGGTGCCTTCAGTTTAGATTTTTTGAATCTTAACTTTGTTGAGTTTTTGATTCTGTTTAGTCATCAGTCTATTATATCATTATCTCTTCTTTCATTAAGCAAATAGTTTTTTACAGTTACCTTTATCTGCACTAATATAACAAGATATAACATGAAAATTTGTTTATTAGTTTTGCAGTTCAGAAGGATTAAGAACTCTGAAATATTCATTTCTAAGTCTAAATCATTGACCAGATATAACATCCCTGTACTGTCAGCGTTGTTGTTGTCTTGTTATGTCATAAATCGTACTAATGTACAAACTTAAAAAATAAAATATTACTGGCTTTAAAAAGACTTATCTAAACCCACTTTATAAAATATATGAAATCTGTTCCCGCGGAAATTCTAGAATTCGCATTGTTTTCGAAAAGTAAATTATTGTTTTATATAAGAATTTTCGTATTAAATTATAAAATGAGTAACATTATCACAGCTTTGATAGAAAAACTTACGTACTGGCGACAAGGCGTGTGGCAAAAAATAGCGCTTACTAGTGCTGCATCATTACTTGTTAATTATGACCAAATGTTAATAGTCAGCGGCTCAAAAGTTTTAGAAACGTTTAATTTAAATAGTCATATCAAGGGGTTTATTAAAAGCGATGTTCTCATATTGATTATATCTGGCGACAATGCTGAGGTAAGAAATTGTATTATAAAACGAGTCTTTCTACCGGCAATACATGCGGGGATGTAAAAATGATAACATGTATCGGCGGTACCTGTTCTCAACATCTATCGGCTTTATTATAGTCGTAAGAGGTGACAAAGTGAGTGAACTAAAAGACCTACGAACTAACAGATACTCACTCTTGTTCTGATATAGTAACTCTGATAGTAATAATGAAAATATACTAGTATAGTATTCATATAACTGCGCTGAAATGCAAGTGTAAGAGTGGCTAAGAAACGTATGTATTTGTAACTATTCCATTACAGATACGGAAAGTAAAATTTCAAATAAAAACAAACTTGTTAGCGTGTTTAGAAAAATTGAGGCAACATTTTGCCATTGTGAATCATAATGAAAAATCGCATAATCAAAATACGTTTCGAGGCAAATTTCGAAATATTGATGAAGTTTTTAAACATGCTGTGGATAACAAAGGTTAGAGGATTAATTTAATATTTAAAAGAAGGTTTATTCAATATTTTGAAAAGCTGTGTTTGTTGAAGGATTGATTTTCAGTTAATATAAATTTCTTTTTTTAATTTTTATTCGATTCGCGATATATACTCATGATTAATAACTAACGGGACTTATCGCGTAAGTTTTTAAATAATAAAGTTAAGGGTATTGTATTCCAAAAATAAATTCACGAACTGTCAAAAATGCGACATTTCTAGCGCAGCGGCGCTGAGTACCGCGTGGGTCAGGGCTGTTTTTAGCGGCCAGACCAGATAAAAAGGCGCGAATTTCAAAACATCGCGACTCGTTTACGGGGGTTTTATATTAATAATAATAGATGATTTTGAAACTAAATAGTGTACCGATTGCAAGTAAATTTTTTAATTGCTAAATAACACGTACATTATCTATCTAGCATAAAATAAACATTTTGATGATTTTTCGACACTCCAGACCGACTTCTTAGCAGATATTCTCTGTCGAACGTGACAGATAGTTTTGATCATGACGACGCGCTGCCGCGGCGTGTAAATTGCAGACAGTTATATCAAGAAATACATATCGTTTTCATATGATGCAACGTATAAACTGATATTCTCACCCAAATCCAGATTGTAATCAATCCAACACGAAATAAACTCAAGCTTTCCAGTGTTTGTAATGATGCTAGTGCAGATTACATTATGTATGTATGTAGGTATGCAACTACCGAACCAATTATTTACTGACTCCGAAAGGTTAACGAATTTGTAAAACTATGTATTTAGATTATAATGCTTTTGAAATAAAATATGTTCTTCACCGAAAGATCGGCTGTAGTATTTTTTTAAATGCGTAAGTATTATTCATTCACGATAAAATTATATATTCTACAATACTTTTTACCAAATTGTAGATATAGTAGGTAGTCATACAGTTAATTAGTTACATTTATATACACTTTTCTAGGCAAGCATTCGTACGAAAAATGTAAATGTCTCGATTCCACTACAGATTTATTTTGATCCTGATAAACTACTATTATACGGCCAAATATTAGTTTATGTGTTATGTAATGTCAATAATGTTTTTGCTAAAATATTGGGTAGGTATTTGAATCGCGCTTATGAACAATTTTGTTGTGTAGTTGTGATCGTGAAGAATAGGATTTTACGGTTGTGATTTATACACCGGTTCTCGTTCTATCACCGAAGTTAAGCAACGCGGGCGTGGGAAGTAATTGGATGGGTGACCATTTAAATTGTTCACGAGCTGTTGTTTTGGTGAGGGAACCTGGTTTGGTTATGTAAGGACTTAGTTAATCACCTATTACATTGGCTATTGATAATCAGGTAACGATTGGGTTTCGATTGACGAAAGATTGCAAAAAAACTTAGTTGCCACTCAACATCTGACTACCCCGAAAGGGATGTGAATGCATATTTTGTATAGAGGTTTTTGTGTTCGTCTGTCGGGCAACAAAACGACGCGACGTAGCCATATCAATCTGGGTCGGCGGCAGGGACGTAATGTGAGCACAATATTTTGTACCTATTCAGGATTATAAAACTATAAACAGATCCCGCGCACTCGTAGATAGTTTTCAGTTTAGTAACTACGATTTAATTATTTAATTCGACGTAGCTCAGTTGTTTCGGGCTTGGCTCTGTATCCGTGGGTACAGGGTTCAAATCCCGTTTGAGCATGTACCAATGGAAATTAAGTTTAATGAATTTCCATGTACATTTTCGTAATAAAAACACATTTACGAAAAGCGTTGAATTATACGGTGAAGGAAAACATCGTGAGGAAACCTACCTGTTCCTCGTACAGGTAATAGTTAGTGCTTGTAAATGGCGACATGGCTGACCACCTGTCACATTGAGTACTGACTATCTGGTTAACACGTGGGTTCGAGGTGTCCATAGAATTACTACCTTCGCAATTGCGGAGATGGACACCTGAACCTCTGACTACCCCGCAAGGGTTAATGGTCGTGAATGCGTTTGTTTGTTTTTTGATTTAATTATATGCATAGAAATTGTCTTGTTGCTTGTTGTTCTTGTTTTGTCACGATGATGTGCCTTCTCGGCATACTCAAAACACATACACCTGACCTCACAAAGCGTACCTACCTATTTTATTATTTGTTAATTTGATATAGTAAGCTTATCCCTCCATGCTCTCGCGTAAACTATGCCTATTGCGTATTTATTTAGCATAATTAATCGTAATAATTAAAAACAATACCTTGGATATAACAATACTATAATAGCTACTTTTACGTTTTGACGTAACTATACAACATAAACTAATATTTGGTTCTGTAAAAGTGGTTTGTTAGACTCAATAGAAATCTGTATGGGAATCTAGCTTTTATTTGTTATCGAACTTAGTGGATTTACATAATATTTAGTACTTAATATTATAAAATATGAAACCATTCTTTATATCGGTTTGTTGTAAATACTATGAATACATTTGATATCATTTCTAAACAGTATGCGTCAAGTTAGTTTACTATGTTCTCACAAATACCTACTACCTTATTCCAAAACAAAGTCGATGTTTTGTTATAGAAACAAGTCCCGTGTAAAACAATTGCAGCCCCTAGTTTATCTCTGGGATAAATACTTTTGAGGTTACCGTTCTGTTTTAATAGTGGCCAAGTATGTTTTTATATCTAATATAAGTTTAAATCAAAGCTAATATAAGTTAATATCAAATCAGTATGATGAATTAGATTTCTTGCAGATAAATTATTGTTATTTCATTTGTAACTTCTTATGCTATGAGTGACGAAGCATTTTTCTATAATTATCCATTCACAAAGCAATGCGGCGGGATAATAGGGGATATTTTATGTAATGTTATTAATGTTTGCGATATAAACAGGTTCCACACTACGATAGTTTCAAAAACACTGAAATAAATCACATCAAACTTGATATAACAAAATCATAACAAACTTTATTCTTTACTGTCATGGCGGATCGCATTACGTACGTTCCGCGTATCAATTTGTAAACGAAACAAACATTAATAGATTATAATCAGATTATTCGACAACTTATTATTTATTAATGTATATTAAAAACATTTTAGTCATAAATATATAAAAGTAACCAATATTTGAATAATAAATCACTTGTGGTAAATAATTGTAATTTTATAGTAGGATTAACAAATAGTATAATGGAACGTCCTTGAGTGAATACCCTAACCCGACCTCCTATAGGAGTCTATGATCCTGGTACTGCGCTTGTATTTTCGTATGGTTTTGAGCTGTACAAGAACTTCGAAAAATATAATTTCTTCGATTTATGCGTAAAGTTTGACGCGGCAAACATATACCTACAATAAAAGTACAAATATCTGAGTAAAATTTTGGGCTGCAGGATAGGTATAATAAATAGGGTCATTTTTTGGTGCGACCTCCAACTCCGTTATAAGAGCCTAGTGACCGAATTCGGATTTCCATAGCAAGCATGAGACGAGTCTAAATCGTAAAAAAAAAATCAAAATCTAACTAGCTGCCGTTCTTTCCGTATATCTGTCCGGTACCGTATAACCTATTCTGCAGTACGCTAAAAACTCTAATTCAAGTTGCCAAAGAGTATCCCAAATGTACATTTATGATTTCGAGCATCACAAATGCATACTCAACCTCTGACTACCCTGAATTCGGTCACGGTCATTATGCATTATATATAATTATGTATATGTGTGTGTATACATACATATATATATATATATACACCATAAACAACCTATTCTGGGGTTCACTAATTGCTGCCTACCTACTGGGAAGAAAGCTGAAGTGATGTCAGTAGGTATCATGTATGTATATTCTGAACTTCTTGATATAATATGCAAAACATCAAGCGGTAAATCAAAATTATTTACATTCATTATCATAATTTTTTCATATCATGTCTATCATATACCTGTCATAGGCATTAATGACGCAAGAATAAATTTATATCAAATATGGCGTCGCATCAAGTAAAATACTTCTTAAAATATACATGTAGAATAAATCAACTTTAGCAGTTTCCTTCGAAAGAAAAAAATCGCTTGTAATATAATAAGCAATAACATCAGACACCAAAGTGATTACACATTGTTTACCAAATTTTACTTATTGAACTAAGAAATAACTGATCTCGTGTGATTATCTAGCGGTTTAGCTGTGATCGCCAACAAAATGGACGTGCTCCCCACGCTGGCATTCGCCAAATTCTGAACGCGATCTATTGAAAATAGCGACTCGCGGCGGACGCGTAAGCTGTCCATATAAAAATGTATGAAACAGATGGCGGCCCAAAATTGGGCGTTTTATACTTCCGAAAACTGCAGTATTATGAATAAAACAGGACCTAATATGTTTTTAGTCAAATTATTTAGTATTTAGAGAACCCATTATTGTATATTTTGATTTCAGATCTTACTCCGTGACAAAATAAACGAAAAAATACAAAACCCTGTTTGCGCCATTTTTCTGATTTTTTATCAACTTTATGCGTTTATATTTACGTAATTATTGATATTTAACTCTTGAAACTACTTCAGTCATCAATTTCAGTCTTTCATTATGCTATCTTGTAAGTATGATAGGTGTCAATAAGTTCTAAATAGGTTTAAACTGAAAAATGAAAACACTCGTTTCGCTCATTTCCGCGAACAATACCCTTAAAGTTGGAATAATTGTATTTGTTGTTCTATAAATTGGACACAATTTTACTATGTATGTGTAAAAAAATTACTTTATCTGCCTAATGGCTTTAGAGATCCCGCCACATAAGGTGGCAGTTGGAGGCGTCGCCACAGTCGCGTAATTCAGTGTTACCAGTAAACACGCCAAAACTAGCACTCACTGTGCCATAACGGCTCGATACATTATAGGTTTCATTTGTAACGGTCTTTGGTTGCAGAGCTATAAACTCAAATAAAACAAATTAATATATCAAAGTCAAAATATGTTTATTAAACTATTTCAAACATGATTAATAATTAACGGGACTTATCCTTCTTATTATATATTACATATATTATGTGTTCCTTCACTCTGTCCGCAATAGACCGTTTAGTGTGTTCGACGTAGGATTTCCCACAGCTGCAATCAATCTTATACACACCCTTATATCTTATATCATGAGTATAAATCGCGAATCTCTTAAAACTATTATTTCAAACATGGCACTGAGCATTGTCTTTACATATTTTTTACCGAGGTTAGATCAGCGGAGACCCTAGCTTGGAGAAGAACTAACAAGAAACTCCGGAAATCAATTTATTATAATCACCCTTAACAAACATAAAAATTACAAAGAGTGGGCAAAAAACACAACGCTGGTAATACTAAATTTACCTTTCATACAAAATAACACGCAATGGCGGTAACGTCAAATTTAGTTCCAAGTTTGGCTACTGCCACCTTTATGTGGCGGGATCTCTATTAATTTATATGTTTTACAGATGAATCAATGATGCAAAGCAAAGACAGTACTAGAGTACCCGCCACATACGGTGGCAGTAGCCAAACTTGGAACTAAATTTGACGTTTCCGCCATTGCGTGTTATTTTGTATGAAAAGTAAATTTAGTATTACCAGCGTTGTGTTTTTTGCCCACTCTTTGTAATTTTTATGTTTGTTAAGGGTGATTATAATAAATTGATTTCCGGAGTTTCTTGTTAGTTCTTCTCCAAGCTAGGGTCTCCGCTGATCTAACCTCGGTAAAAAATATGTAAAGACAATGCTCAGTGCCATGTTTGAAATAATAGTTTTAAGAGATTCGCGATTTATACTCATGATATAAGATATAAGGGTGTGTATAAGATTGATTGCAGCTGTGGGAAATCCTATGTCGAACAGACTAAACGGTCTATTGCGGACAGAGTGAAGGAACACATAATATATGTAATATATAATAAGAAGGATAAGTCCCGTTAATTATTAATCATGTTTGAAATAGTATAATAAACATATTTTGACTTTGATATATTAATTTGTTTTATTTGAGTTTATAGCTCTGCAACCAAAGATCGTTACAAATGAAACCTATAATGTTTCGAGCCGTATGGCACAGTGAGTGCTAGTTTTGGCGTGTTTACTGGTAACACTGAATTACGCGACTGTGGCGACGCCTCCAACTGCCACCGTATGTGGCGCGATCTTACAGTTGAATTTCGAAAATTTGTAAAAATGTGTCTACTGGATCCAAAATTTCCCGAATTCGTACAAAAAACTCGCAATATACTAAATAAATTATAAAATAATTGAAAAATTAGATGTTGTTCCAAAGATTTAAATGATAATAAACTATTTTCATTTCTTGTATTTTTTTTATAGATCTCATAAATATGATACCTTCAATATTATTTATTCTTGTATTTGATATTCTAAACATTATTAATAGATGCTAATAATCAGAGGTTAATTCTCAATCACATTTTATCTCATGTCTGACAAATTACTTGTGATGATCGACCCGACATATCAAGGAGTGAGTAGCAAGAAAGTTTTGAACGTTGAATGACAGATGAATGACGTTAGTGAATTCAAAATATGTAAACAGGCAAAGAATCAACGTATTTCGCCCGTAGTTTTGATTATAAAACATAATATTGTGCCTATTCACGTATTATTTCGTTATTTGTGAAAATTCTATAATATATATTCTATAACAGTAAGTAAATTGTGATTTCAATGTTGTTACATTTAGTGAACTTGTTTAAACATCTAATATTTAAACATCGAGTTTTATATACTTTACTCAAATAATTTTTGTGTTTATTTATCTCGATCTAAAAGGCTCAGCAAAAGACTTTATTTCCTGAATAAGAGACCTGACAATACTTCGAAAAACCTTGTTATAAAATTATCCTCAGTTTCTGAACATGTACAGAATTAAAAACTTCATGTTTCAGATTTAATTTGGGTGAAGGTTTTGCCATAAACACTGTTCCATAATGCTACCATCAAGGCATGGTCCAACCCAGTCATCGGCTATGAGAAAATCGAGGTAATTATACCAATATTTTGATTGTTCTATGATCTAAGTTCTTGCTATGTATTGACAGAATATAATGCTATGCGATGATTAAATAACTTATAATGAGGAGGTCAGACTTTACTATAGTATTAGAAATCAGTCTTCTACTTCTAGGTTTACCAAAACATTCCATTTACTTTTGTTATTTAATAAAATATATGGAGAAAAAGGCATTGAGTAGGTTTTTATAAACATTGTATCGAAACATGAGAATAAACCTATAT
Source organism: Leucoptera coffeella (assembly GCA_030578115.1). Classification (NCBI taxonomy): domain Eukaryota; kingdom Metazoa; phylum Arthropoda; class Insecta; order Lepidoptera; family Lyonetiidae; genus Leucoptera; species Leucoptera coffeella. The sequence continues at coordinate 107,074 of JAMBLF010000635.1, read as the reverse complement.
ATAAAACAATACTATACATGCATGTCACTTAAATTTTTCCAAATGAGGAATAATAAAACAATGGATGTAATATAATCATCATTATCAGCCACAGTCTGAATCCACAGTTGAACAAAGGCCTTCCCCAAATGAAACCACTTCTCCCTGTCAGTGGCCATATGTAATATAATAATAATAAATAAAATTATTTTCCATTTCAAGACTAGAAGGCAAGCAATCCTTCCTTCCGAAACCTCGTCACGCTGGCTCCAGTGATAGAAACTCCTCAGAGATGCGGAGACCAAGCAACGCTCGCTCCAGTTCTGCTGATCCACCAAGAGCCACGATTGGCAGCACCAGACTTAGCAGGGAGGCTTCTGCGTCTAAAATACCCATGAATAGAGTGAGTGGAACTTTGTATTGCGGTTTAGGTTTCTAATAAATTAGTTTACTGAAGTGTGTTGAATCCCGACTCTGGCATGTACCAATGAATGATATTTAAATATGTGTTTTTCATTTACATACATAATTTACAGACGCTAACGGTGAGGGAAAACATCGTGAGGAAACCTGCCTATCCCTCAGGATAGGTAATAGTCAGTGCCTATATCTGGCGATACGGTTCACTACTTATCACGTTGGGTGCTGTCTATCTAGTGATACGCGGGCTTCGAATGACCCATATCTAACATGCTTTCGAAATTTCAGAGATGGGCATTCAAGCCTCTGACTACCCCGCCATCATAAAAAAGGGAGTGTGTATACACAAGTCGTGAAGCGTATGTATGTATGTATCACTCATGACTTATGGTTAGTGACTATAGTATATTCGTATTAAGAAAATAGTGATGTCAACACGTCACCCACGTCTTGTCCAATGAAACGTGACAACGGTTGTCTGCGATTGGTCAATGTGTCTTGTTTCCTCATTTACTCACGTCTCATTGGCCAGTTTAACCTCTGTACATCATGACGTCACTATTTACTTAACGCGAATAATGTATAGGTATACTCAAGAATACACATGATGGTCCCTAAATATACTATATTATTTGTAAGATTTACATAGTAAATAATATTTTTGTAAGATATTCATTAAATTTTCCACACATTGCAGAGGTCCCGCTCACATCAGAGTCACGTGAATCCTCCAGGCTTCATGACTCCTCTGCGCTCCAGCCATTACTCGAGGGCCACTACTACGCCAGTGGTAAGTATTTACTGCTTTAAAGTCACCAAGGGTTCATGTATTTATGGAACATTAATATTAATAATAATATTTGGACATTATTACACCAATTGAAACTAGCCCCTTGGTAAGTACATCTAAGACTTGTGTTAAGGGTACTAGGCAACGTATATATAAGAAATGTATATATATTATACATAGATAAATACATATATAGCATATATAATCAACAACCAGACTGAAAAACAGTAGAAAAGCGTAGTTCTTAACTGTGCCTCCACCGGGAATCGAACCCGGGACCTCACAATTCACATTCAGGTGTCTAACCGATCGCGCCATGGAGGTCGTCAAAAAAATATTTATTAATTATATATTTTATTAGTAAATGCACACCTAGAATAGTTCCTTGAACGTAAGTGTCTCATACTTGTGAACTAAACATATACAACATGTCACATCAGTGTCCTTACAGATAGATATACTGAGATTATATATACACATCCTTTAATCCCTTTTGGGGTGGACGAAACCTTGTAGACATGAAAACATATTTTGGACATATTAGCATAATATTGGGGTTGCTATGTCGTAATAGAACATTGGTGACAGATTGCTAGCCCATCGCCCAATAGATTCAATTTACCCCTAGTACCTTAGTCGCCTCCTACGACGCTACTTAGCATTCTTTTTACTTCCCAGGCTAGCAAAGGATACTAAGATTATAGTACCTTATTTTTCTCCATTTATAAAGATTCTACAATGAAATGAAATGAAATGAAAATCTTTTATTCAACATAAGGATATTGATATCACTTATTGAACATCAAAAAAAAAAAAACATTTTCCATAAAAATTTGTCATTAACATAAAAAATATTCTTAAAATAAATCAATTTAGATTAATAAAGCTAAAACTAATGCCACTTCGTAAAGTCAAACTCTGCAGAGAAGAAATGCCAAGAAACTCTGCAGACAATGTGTACATTAAATTTAAAAATACATCATTCATTAGAACATGATCAAAGCTTCACATCCAACAAATAGTGTTTAATAACAAATTTAAGGAGAGTCCCAATAAGAACCGGAACGTGAAGCCAAGATCACGCAAAAATGAAACGTCACAAAACATCATTTATATACTCTTTAATGGTGTAGTAGGCCTTCTCCATCAGCATCGCTTTAGTGCCAACTTTAAATTTTTCTAAAGGTAAGGACTTGATAGACTCTGGAAGTTTGTTGTACATTTTTATGCCCAGGCCCATAAACGAATCGTTTATTCTTTTAAGTCTAGAGCCACTATAATACAAAGTAAAATGTTTGTTATAGATGTAATGTTATGTAGTTGTGTAATGTTAGAACCCTTTGTTAGTATACTAGCGACCCGCTCCGGCTTCGCACGGGTATAAAATATATTGCCTACTCCACTATTTAATGGATGTTATTATACATATAAACCTTCCTCTTGAATCACTCTATCTATTAAAAAAACCGCATCAAAATCCGTTGCGTAGTTTCAAAGATTTAAGCATACAAAGGGACATAGGGACAGAGAAAGCGACTTTGTTTTATACTATGTAGTGATTGTGTCTTCTTCACACTGTAATGTTAATAATTTCAGAGGACGCCTTCTGAAGACCGCATGGGTCGCAGTTGGCAGAATAGTCTGGACAGGGCCCTGGCTTGTGTCCTCGTTAAGGATCAGAGGTGAGTTTTGAAGTCTACTTTCACATTTACTTTAATAACAAAACATCAAATAGTTGGTTATTTTTAAACCTAATTTTATTTACTATGTGAGACCAGATCATATCACGATACCTTTATAATAATAATAATAATATTTGGACATTATTACACCAATTGAACTAGCCCCTTGGTAAGTACATTTAAGACTTGTGTTAAGGATACTAGTCAACGTATATTTAAGAAATGTATACATATTGTATATAGATAAATACATTTATAGCATATATAATCAACGACCAGACTGGAAAGCAGTAGAAAGGCGTAGTTCTTAACTCTGCCTCCACCGGGAATCGAATCACGATTAGCGTTCATGTCTAACCGATCGCGCCACGGAGGTCGTCACGTGGTTTATATCACCCAACGTTTCTGGCAGCTAATGTATTTCAACCCTCACAACAACTCGTAAATGAACCTCGTTATTCATATATTCACAGGCCGCTACAAACCCCAGCTTGGCAACGGGCAGAGGTGGCCAGAGTGTCGGCTGCCCTGGTAGAGAGGTCGGCCCCCAAGCCTCTTATCCGACCCCTGACCATATCGCACTTCGTCGAACTATGTGCCTTCCTGCTGCAAAGCCTGCTCAAGGAATGCCGGCTGAACAATGATAATTATATTAAGAAGGTTAGTGGAAAATAAACGAACACTTTTTATATGAAAATGGGCCTTATCGCGTATATTTTATAAACAAAGGTCACAAAGGAACAGGTCAAAAGTCACATCGTCACAGGTAAACTGAATAAAACTTTTTGAATTGAATTTGAGACACAAAATTTTTCGATACCCAGTCTAGTGGTTTAAAGTGTCCATGTGTCTCCGTAATTGGGTAGTTCATTGAATCTATGGCCACCTCGAACCCTCGTGTGGGCCAGATAGTTAGTACTCAATGTGACAGGTGGTAAGCCAAGTCGCTATTTACGATCACTAACTATTACCTAGGTAGGTAGGTTACCTCACGATGTGTTCCCACACCGTAATATTCGACACATTTGGTAAATATCTTATTATTATTATAATAAAGGTAGGAGATATACCACTTGTCTCATATGACACTGATTATTATAAAAAAGTAGGTTTTGAATAGTCATAGATCATCAAAATGCTCTTGATGATGGATACATATACTTCTTAAATCCCTAAAATATTAAAATATTTGACAATCATGAATGTATCTGTATGAAGATTAAAAACTTGTATTTTGGATATTTATCAAAGATATATAAAAAAAACATCTTGATAGTATCAATTAGTTCCATTGTAACGTAGAAAGGACTTAAGTTAGTAAATAGTCAGTTTATCACGATGTAGGTTTTGTAAGAACTTATATTTCAATTATAAAAGAATTTATCTAAGGATTTTTTTTATGAAATTTGAATAATAGTATTTTATATAATATAATAGAAACAAAATTAAAGGGATTAAACAACATAAAAAGACGAAAATTCAATCTTCTTTTTATCGTTATGAAGGTTTGGTTCCGCAGTTCTCAAGTTCTGAATTTTAGTTGTTCTGACGAATATGTCGGTTTCCTCACGATGTTTTCCCTCACCGTAACTGGTGTATTTCGCAAACATATTATACATAAATGCGAAAATTTAACTAGAAATTCAGAAAAGTACTATATTTTCATTGGTACTTGAACCTACTGTTTCATACATACATACACATCACGCCTGATTCCCTGAAGAGGGGTAGGCAGAGATCACGGATCCCCATTTGTCCCGATCCTGACAAACCACTTTCGCTTCATTGACATTCATACATCCTCTCATACACACTCGGCGGTTATAGGTACTCCTAACGCCACCTTTTTTCAATATAGCGTCTATCTGTTTATTATTTTATCTACTGTTTCATAGATCTTAATACGTTACTTAACACTAACACTTAACACTAACACTTAACACTAAACAATTTCAATTTGTTCTCAGCTGCCCCTACTAGCGAAGACCCTGCTGTACCCAGTGGCCCTGTCCAAGTCGTGGCTGCAGACCGTGAACACGCTGCACTCGTTCCCGCAGGCACTGGGCTTACTGTCCTACCTCCTCGATCTGGTTACTAGGGTCGTGAGTATATGAACAAAGCCTAAATGTTTGGTTTTATACAAGTACTAGTATAGAATTTGAGTAGAGTAGTAATAGAAGAAAGATTCAAAGTCGTAAGTATAGAGACAAGAGTTGGTTTTTAAAAAAAATCAGAATATTTTGAAGAGAAATCTTGTTATATGCGTATATAGATACTAAATTCAAAATAATTAAGGAGATTGACAAAGACAAACGCGTTCACGACCTAAACCCATGCGGTGTAGTCAGAGGTTTAGGTATCTATGTCCGCAATCGCAGAGGTAGTAAGTCTATGGACACTTCGAATACGTGTTGACCAGATAGTCAGTACTCAATGTGACAGGTGGTAAGCTATGTCGCCATTTACAAGCTGTTACTTACATGTTTAGAGAACAGGTAGGTATTAATAGGTTTCCTCACAATGGTTTTCCTCACTGTAATTCGATGCATTTCGTAAATGTATTTTTATTACGAAAATGTACATGGAAATTAATTTGCGAGATTTGAACCCTGTACCCACTGATACAGAGTCAAGCCCCAAACAACTGAGCAACGTCTAATTGAAGATTGACATATGAACACCTAATAACTATATGAAATAGATAGTATTTATTATAGAAAGATGTATAAATAATATAATGGGACACTATTACAGCAATTGACCTAGCCCCTTGCTAAGTACATTGAAGACTTGTGGCGCAATTGGTTAGCCACCTGAACTCTTATCGTGAGGTCCCGGGTTCGATTCCCGGTGGAGGTAGAGTTACGAACTACGCTTTTCTTCTGCTTTCCAGTCGTTGATTATATGTGCTATATATGTATTTATCTATGTATAATAAGTATATATTTTTTCAATATTAATTGACCAGTACTCTTAACACAAGTCTTAAATGAACTTACCAAGGGGCTAGTTCAATTTGTATAATAGTGTCTCAATGATTATTATAATATCTATTTTTAATGTATTTTACCAATTTTTTAAATTCATATTGAAGTTATACACAATAAAACAAGGAATTAAAACTAACAATATATTTACAAACTTAAAACTAATAAAAATAATTTACCTATAAATGAAATATATCTAAAAATTTTACCAATTTCAGGAGCAACCAGTAAGTGACGAATGGCTGTATGTTGAGAAAGATGAATTGGCTGTACTCAGAAGAGACTATCTCATTAAGTGTTGGATAAGGTAATTGTCCCGTACTAGCTGGGACGTAAAAAGAATGCTAACTATAGTATATTCGCATTAAGAAAATAGTGACGTCATCATGTCCCCCCGATTTGACCAATGAGACGTGACAACAGTTGTCTGTGATTGGTCAATGTGACTTGTTTTCTCATTCTCTAACGTTTCATTGCCCAGTTTAACTTTGAATAGAATGACATCACTATTTACTTAACGCGAATAGCCTATAGCTGCTGTTCTTTCCGTCACGTCGGAAATGGGGGCTAAGGGACTAGGGGTAATTAGAATCTATTGGGCGATAGGCTAGTAACTCGTTACCAATGTTCCGTTATGACATCGCATCCCTAATATTCATGCTAAACAGGACCTGTGACCTAGGAGATATTGTATCTCCGAGGTTCCGTCCACCCCGAAAGAGAATAAAGGATGTGTATTATATAATGAACACTATTATATACTCTTAATACAACGGGAAATTAAAACTGGCTGTAGCCCAGTGGTTAAGACCTATGACTTCTTATGAGAAAGGTCCTAGATTTGAATCCCGGGTCTGGCATGTACAAATCAATGAAAATGAAATATGGGTTTTTCATTTACGTATATAATTTACAGCCGCTAACGGTGAGGGAAAACAGCGTAAGGAAACCTACCTATCTCTCAGGATACGTAATAACTAGTGCCTATATACGTCGATACGGATACCACCTGTCACATTGAATTCTATCTGGTCAACACGTGGGTACGAGGTAGCCATAGAATTGCCACCTCCACGATTACGGAGATACCTGTACCTCTGACTACCCCGCAAGGGTTAATGGGCTTGATATAACAGACTCCATAATATTATTATTTATTCTTTTGAATACAGATTTCAAGATGACGACCACACGTTCGATGACTTGAACGAGGAGTATCTCCAACAGCTGAAACTTCTTCTCGGCAATGACGAAGAGAAGATTGTGGAGCTCAAGCAAATCATTAAGAGTGAGTTACATACACAATATCTCTACAGAGGGTAGGCAGACATAATTGAAGCCTATTTTGGCTGGCATTGGCAACTGGCAATTCACTTTCGCTTCATTGCCATCCTTAAATTTGTTATAAAACACTATTTGTTGGATGTGAAGCTTTGATCATGTTCTAATGAATTAAGTATTATTAAATTTAATGTACACATTGTCTGCAGAGTTTCTTGGCATTTCTTCTTTGCAGCGTTTGTCTTTTCGAAGTGCCATTAGTTTTAGTTTGATTAATCTAAATTGATTTATTTTAAGAATAAGTTTTATGTTAATGACATATTTTTATGAAAAATGTTTTTTTTTGACGTTCAATAAGTGATATTAATATCCTTATGTTGAATAAAAGATTTTCATTTCATATTTTAGACCTTTTCATACAAGATATGTAAATGAATTATAGTAAATTGCCATAAGATATATATGTGAAGGGTAAGATGGAAGGGCTGTTGCGTAGGGGTCGGCAAAATAATGCTACGTATTCTGAACGGGTGACCTCACAAGTACTTCAATCGTTTTTGTATGAGGAGTTGTAATATATTGAAACATTCACGGCTGTCAGTACTTTTTGAGATGGGAACAACCTTTGGATAGACGATATAGTTATCGTGATACTCTTTAGATATATAGAATGACAGGTTTCTAGCGCATCGCACAATTAATTGCATTTAATCCCACAACAGCTACTTAACATTATACAATCTTGTTATTATACTGTTAGATAGAGTTCGTAAACCCCTTTCAGAATCTGTTATTAGTTTTTCGGAAACTCGCATAGAGAAATAAATGAGTGACTTATGATTTGAACACTGTGTATTCATACAGTTTAGTCTTAATTATTTATAGTGTATGTGTACGTATATCTATAATATTAATATTTTCGTGCAGGAACATTCCTGAATAAAAAATAAGGAAAATTATTGATTTTGAGTCGACAACATATATCCGAAAAGTTCAATTTCATGGAGTATCGAATACGTTAAATTCTTATTACTTCGACAAAACAGATATTTGTTGTGTTTATATAGCTCTGTTTGTGGCTAGTCTTAAGTCTATTCATTGACAATTGACATAATATTTTCCTAGGTCACTTTTTAGCATGAATATTATAGTTGTCATGTCTTATAAAATATTTGTGACAGATTACTAGCCCATCGCCCAATAGAATCTGATCGTCCCTTAGTCGACTCCTACAACATGAAGAGACAGCAGCTATTTAGCATTCTTTTTACGTCCCAGACTAGCATAATTTGTTATAACCACCAATAACAAATTATGCTAGTCTGGGACGTAAAAAGAATGCTAAATAGCTGCTGTCTCCGCATGTCGTAGGAGTCGACTAAGGGACTATCAGATTCTATTGGGCGATGGCCTAGTAATCTGTCACAAATATTCCACAATATTCATGCTAAAAAGTGACCTAGGAAAATATTGTCAATATATGTCAATTGTCAATGAATAGACTTAAGACTAGCCACAAACAGAGAACTATATAGACACAATAAACACAACAAATATCTGTTTTGTCGAAGTAATAAGAATTTAACGAATTCGATACTATACATACTATAACATTCCAGAATACGAGCTCTCGTTAGAAGACGAAGCCGAACAAGCGGCCAGGGCGGATGAGCAGAGACGTAGCGAGCGAAGACACGCCCTCTTAACTGCGCTCAAGGCGGAGAAAGCGGCGAGGGTAAGCAGCGTGGCCACTGTCGCCGCGCACCAGGCTACTATGAGAGATCATGTGGAGGCACTGAAGGAATTGGAACAGGATATCGATAGGGCTAAGTTAGTTTCATAGTTATTTCCTACATCTTCTTCTACTTAATTCGACGTAGATCAGTTGTTTGGGCCTTGACTGTGTATCAGTGGGTATAGGGTTCAAATCCCGCTTGAACATGTACTGGGAATGAGTTTAATGAAATTTCGTAATAAAAATACATTTACGAAATGCGTCGAATACTACGGGAGGGAAAATATCATGAGGAAACCTACCTTTTTCCCGAACAGGTAATAATAGTTAGTGCTTGTAAATGGCGACATGGCTTACCACCTGTCACATTGAATACTGACTATCTACAACACGTGGGTTCGAGGTGGCCATAGAATTACTACCTTCGCAATGGCGGAGATGGACACCTAAATCTCTGACTCTGCAAGGTTTTTTGGTCTTGAACGCGTTTTTGTTTTTTGTTTTTGTGTACATATTATGTGTCAATTCTTCTATCGTGATTAATAAGTAACGGGACTTATCGCGTAAGTTTTTATATATAATAAAATTACCTTTATTAACCCATTATTATATATAAAAACTTACGCGATAAGTCCCGTTAGTTATTAATCATGAGTATAAATCGCGAATCTCTTAAAACTTTAATTCTTCTATCTTCCTAACTTCCATCTTCTATCTTCTATCTTCCTCCAGCGCGGAGAGCCAGCAATTGCGAAGGGAAGTGGAATCTCAGCCCATGTCAGTAGAAGAGCGGGCGAGGCTGTTAGACGAGGTGGACTATGCCAACCGCGTCTACGACTCCAAGAGAGCCTTGGCGGAGCAGATTTCTAAGGTACGTAACTAGTCTGGGAGGCAGAAGAATGCGAACTAGCTGCCGTTCTTCCTGGCATGCCGTAGGAGGCGACTAAGGGACTATAGTCTATTCGCGTTAAGTAAATAGTGACGTCATGATAATCAGAGGTTAAACTGACCAATGAGACGTGAATGAGAAAACAAGTCACATTGACCAATCGCAGACATTCGTTGTCACGTCTTATTAGTCAAATCGTGGGAACATGATGACGTCACTATTCTTAATACGAATGTACTATAGTCTGGGACACAGAAGAATGCGAACTAGCTGCCATTCTTCCCGGCATGTCGTAGGAGGCGACTAAGGGACTAGGGGTGAATGGACTCGTGCGTGATGTTGCATTTGATATCGCAACCCCAATATTGATGCTAAAAAGTGATTTTGGAGATATTTTATCCGAGATTCTGTCCTCCCCAAAAGGGATTAAAGGACGTGAATGTATGTATGTATTTCTAGTTTTAAGAGATTCGCTGTTTATACTCATGATTAATAACTAACGCGACTTATAGCGTAAGTATTTATATAATAAAGTTACCTTTATTGAGCTGACGTTTCGGCTACGTTGCAGCAGCCCTGGTCACGGGCAGACTAACTTACCTAACTATATTATATAACTTTATTATTTAAAAACTAACGCGATAAGTCCCGTTAGTTATTAATCGTATGTATTTCTGTACATACTCTTGGACATTTTCACAAAACAGACCAAACTTTGCCGCCGGTTTCTGTATCCTCATCTAGATTTAAGAAGCCAGTTTCTGTGTCTCATACATTGTAATGGCAACCCTCTGCCCACAGATGGTGTTCACTAAGGACGACGAGCTGGCGGTGTGGCAGAAGCGAACCCTGGACAGCTGCGTGCACTACAAGCAGCTGCTCATACACCTCTCCGCGCAGTACCCGGACCTCGCGCGCCTCGCTGTCGACGAGAAGTGAGACCATTGTATATATTATTAAGCTTTTACAGAGTGAATCCGTGATTTCTGCCTACCCTTCTACAGGGAATTAGGCGTGATGTGTATAATAATAATAATATTTTAGGACGTTATTACACCAATTGAACTAGCCCCTTTGGGAAGTACATTTAAGACTTGTGTTAAGGGAACTAGTCAATGTATATTTAAGAAATGTATACATATTTTATATATATATATATATATATATATAGATAAATACATATATAGCATATATAATCAACGACCAGACTGGAAAGCAGTAGAAAACCGTAGTTCTTAACTCTGCCTCCACCTGGAATCGAACCCGGTACCTCACGTTTAGCGTTCAGTCGTCTAACCGATCGTGCCACGGAGGTGTATGTATGTATGTATTGTTAGAGATAGATAAAACATATGTATATAGCATATATAATCAACGATCAAACAGGAAAGCTGAAGAAAAGCGTAGCTCTACCTCCACCGGAAATCCAAACTGCGACCTCACGATTAGCGTTCAGATAGTTAACCGTTCGCGTCACGGAGACATGCAATTTCGCTGTCATATTTATGATCCATATTTAGAACAAGCAATGTCAAATAATTCGCAACATTTTATTCTTTTAGAAGTTTTCAATACATGTAACATAGATGGCACTGTAATTATAATTTGATTTTTATATTATATTCTTCTCTCCTATTAGTAGCAGGGTGATGTTATATAGCCCCAAGCCTTCCTCAATAAACGGTCTATCTAACACAAAAAGAACAATTTTGGAATTCGAAGCAGTAGTTCCTGAAATTAGCGCGTTCAAACAAGCAAACTCTGTAACTTTTTAATATTAGTATAGATACGATAATAACAAGAATAATCAATTCCTGTTTATTTAAATATTAGGCTAAATAGTGACCTAAGGGATACTAAAGGGATTGAAGGATGTTTATGTATGTGTTATAAATAAAAATATACGTAATTTCAGCGACCTAATGGGCCCAGACTGCCTACCGTGCGTGACGCAAGCGGTGACGTATTTGCGCGATCGCGTCACTCGCCTCTCCGACAACGCCACGAGCCTAGAGCGAGAACGGTGCACTAAGAAACGGAAACGGGCCCAGTTGTTGGTAAGTTAATAGTATGTGGGTTGGATAACTGGATACCTCTCGGGGTGGATAGAAGCGTGAAGATATAACTTGGTTACTTATCAATCAATCAATCAGCCTGTACTAGTCCACTGCTGGACGTAGGCCTCCCCAAGGGTACGCCACAAAAGACGATCTTTCGTGGCCCTCATCTAGCCACTACCAGCAACCTTCTTGAGGTCATCGGTCCACCTGGCAGGGGTTACTTAATGGAAGCATTAATGTGGCATCGGTGTCCATATGGAACATTGGTGACAGGTTGCTAACACATCGCCCAATGGATTCTATTGACTCCTATAGTTAAAGCAAAAAAATAACACAAATGCGTTCACGTCCATAGTCATAGTCAGAGGTTCAGGTGTCCATCTCCTTAATTGCTTTTGTTAACAATTACCTGTTCGGGTAACAGGTAGTTTTCCTCACCGAAGTATTCAACGCATTTCGTAATTGTATTTAAATTATTTAATTACACATAAAACCCATAGGAAGAAACCCGACTCAAGCTATCCGAACTCAAAACTCAACTGAGTCGGGAACAGGACTACCTGACCAAGGAGCAAGCGAGGCAGGTGGCAGAGCAGACCCAGGTGGCGAAGGACGAGGCCGCCATGGAGACGCGGCTGCAGCAGCTCCACTCCTCGCTCCCGGAGTATGCCAAGGTGGAACGGGAGCTCCACTATTGGGATGAACAGGAGGTTGCGTAAGTAGTTTTTTAAAACAGTATCAAATTGCTTCTGTATTGTATATTCTAGAAGTATTATAGTTTTAAGAGATTCGCGATTTATACTCATGATTAATCATTAACGGGACTCATCGCGTATGTTTTTATATAATAAAGTTACCTTTATTAACCCGACCTTTCGGCTACGTTGCAGTAGCCATGGTCACGGACAGACTGAATTATGTTTCTAGAAGTATGTTCAATGTTAACATAATAGTAATATTTGGACACTATTACACGCATTGAACTAGCCCCTTGTAAAGCACATTTAAGAATTTAAGGTTTTTTATTACGTTCATGTCGTTCAATCCCTTTCGGGGTGGACAGAACCTCAGAGGTCTCAGGTCACCTTCCAGCATGAATATTGGCGTTGTGATGTCATATGGAACATTGGTGACAGGTTGCTAGCATATTGCTATTTACCTTGAGTCCCTTAGTGACGACTAACCACTTAGTGACGACAGGAGACGTCCTGCGACATACCGAGAAGAACCATAGCTAGTTTGCATTCTTTTTACATCCCAGACTAGAAAAGGACTATATATGTATATATTTCCTCTTTCAAACACAGGTGGCGCTCCAAATTGACCACTTTGAGAGAGTATGTGGCATTGTCACGTGAAAAGGCGAAGGTAACTCTCAAGGAAGCTAAAGCTAAGCGGGAGAAAACCATTTTGGATGTAGTACATACATGGAACCAGATCCTGGATAAAGCTGCCTAAAACAAGTGTTAACAGGAAGAAACAATATGTATTTGCAGTGTATGAGTTATGGTAGAAAACAAAAATAAGTTAGTAATACACTAACTACGGTGAGGGAAAACATCGTGATAAATCTACCAATTTCTTCATTAGGTAATTAATGTTGGCAAATGACAATACGGTTTGACACCTGTCATATTAAATACTTTGTTTTTAACGTCATATCTATCTACCAATGATTTACACGTCAGTTTCATATAGCCATATAATTTTAAACTCCGTTATTAGAATATGGTCACAAGAATCTACCCCTCAAGGGTAAATGGTCGTGAATGTTTGTCTTAGTGAATATCATTCTTAGTATTAAATGAATTTTAATGATTTTGTGTTGTGTATTAATAAAGTAGTTTTATGAGTAAACCGTTGTTTTTATTTTTTTCGTTATACTTAAGTCGATGTACATTTGTATGTACAATAATTGATTGAATGTCGAGAAATATTAAGATTATGAAAATTAGTTACAAACGTTTCCTGAAAATAACAATTCACTAACAAATATGGTCCTGAAAATAACAATGTCCTTACAGACACATCCTGAAAATAAAAATTCACTATCAAATATGGTCCTGAAAATAACAATGTCCTCACACATGTCCTGAAAATAACAATTCACTAACAAATATTGTCCTGAAAATAACAATGTCCTTACAGACACATCCTGAAAATAACAATTCACTATCAAATATGGTCCTGAAAATAACAATGTCCTTACAGACACATCCTGAAAATAACAATTCACTAACAAATATGGTCCTGAAAATAACAATGTCCTCACTGACATGTCCTGAAAATAACAATTCACTAACAAATATGGTCCTGAAAATAACAATGTCCTTACAGACACATCCTGAAAATAACAATGTCCTCACTGACACATCCTGAAAATAACAATTCACTAACAAATATGGTCCTGAAAATAACAATGTCCTTACAGACACATCCTGAAAATAACAATTCACTAACAAATATGGTCCTGAAAATAACAATGTCCTCACTGACATGTCCTGAAAATAACAATTCACTAACAAATATGGTCCTGAAAATAACAATGTCCTTACAGACACATCCTGAAAATAACAATGTCCTCACTGACACATCCTGAAAATAACAATTCACTAACAAATATGGTCCTGAAAATAACAATGTCCTCACTGACATGTCCTGAAAATAACAATTCACTAACAAATATGGTCCTGAAAATAACAATGTCCTTACAGACACATCCTGAAAATAACAATGTCCTCACTGACACATCCTGAAAATAACAATTCACTAACAAATATGGTCCTGAAAATAACAATGTCCTTACAGACACATCCTGAAAATAACAATTCACTAACAAATATGGTCCTGAAAATAACAATGTCCTCACTGACATGTCCTGAAAATAACAATTCACTAACAAATATGGTCCTGAAAATAACAATGTCCTTACAGACACATCCTGAAAATAACAATGTCCTCACTGACACATCCTGAAAATAACAATTCACTAACAAATATGGTCCTGAAAATAACAATGTCCTTACAGACACATCCTGAAAATAACAATTCACTAACAAATATGGTCCTGAAAATAACAATGTCCTCACTGACATGTCCTGAAAATAACAATTCACTAACAAATATGGTCCTGAAAATAACAATGTCCTTACAGACACTTCCTGAAAATAACAATTCACTAACAAATATGATCCTGAAAATAACAATGTCCTCACTGACACATCCTGAAAATAACAATTCACTAACAAATATGGTCCTGAAAATAACAATGTCCTCACTGACACATCCTGAAAATAACAATTCACTAACAAATATGGTCCTGAAAATAACAATATCCTCACAGACATGGTCCTGAAAATAACAATTCACTAACAAATATGGTCCTGAAAATAACAATGTCCTCACTGACACATCCTGAAAATAACAATTCACTAACAAATATGGTCCTGAAAATAACAATGTCCTCACTGACATGTCCTGAAAATAACAATTCACTAACAAATATGGTCCTGAAAATAACAATGTCCTCACTGACACATCCTGAAAATAACAATTCACTAACAAATATGGTCCTGAAAATAACAATGTCCTCACTGACATGTCCTGAAAATAACAATTCACTAACAAATATGATCCTGAAAATAACAATGTCCTCACTGACACATCCTGAAAATAACAATGTCCTCACTGACACATCCTGAAAATAACAATTCACTAACAAATATGGTCCTGAAAATAACAATGTCCTCACTGACATGTCCTGAAAATAACAATTCACTAACAAATATGGTCCTGAAAATAACAATGTCCTTACAGACACATCCTGAAAATAACAATGTCCTCACTGACACATCCTGAAAATAACAATTCACTAACAAATATGGTCCTGAAAATAACAATGTCCTTACAGACACATCCTGAAAATAACAATTCACTAACAAATATGGTCCTGAAAATAACAATGTCCTCACTGACATGTCCTGAAAATAACAATTCACTAACAAATATGGTCCTGAAAATAACAATGTCCTTACAGACACATCCTGAAAATAACAATGTCCTCACTGACATGTCCTGAAAATAACAATTCACTAACAAATATGGTCCTGAAAATAACAATGTCCTCACTGACATGTCCTGAAAATAACAATTCACTAACAAATATGGTCCTGAAAATAACAATGTCCTTACAGACACATCCTGAAAATAACAATGTCCTCACTGACACATCCTGAAAATAACAATTCACTAACAAAAAATATGGTCCTGAAAATAACAATGAAAATAACAATGTCCTTACAGACACATCCTGAAAATAACAATTCACTAACAAATATGGTCCTGAAAATAACAATAACAATGTCCTCACTGACATGTCCTGAAAATAACAATTCACTAACAAATATGGTCCTGAAAATAACAATGTCCTTACAGACACATCCTGAAAATAACAATGTCCTCACTGACACATCCTGAAAATAACAATTCACTAACAAATATGGTCCTGAAAATAACAATGTCCTTACAGACACATCCTGAAAATAACAATTCACTAACAAATATGGTCCTGAAAATAACAATGTCCTCACTGACATGTCCTGAAAATAACAATTCACTAACAAATATGGTCCTGAAAATAACAATGTCCTCACTGACATGTCCTGAAAATAACAATTCACTAACAAATATGATCCTGAAAATAACAATGTCCTCACTGACACATCCTGAAAATAACAATTCACTAACAAATATGGTCCTGAAAATAACAATGTCCTCACTGACACATCCTGAAAATAACAATTCACTAACAAATATGGTCCTGAAAATAACAATATCCTCACAGACATGGTCCTGAAAATAACAATTCACTAACAAATATGGTCCTGAAAATAACAATGTCCTCACTGACACATCCTGAAAATAACAATTCACTAACAAATATGGTCCTGAAAATAACAATGTCCTCACTGACATGTCCTGAAAATAACAATTCACTAACAAATATGGTCCTGAAAATAACAATGTCCTCACTGACACATCCTGAAAATAACAATTCACTAACAAATATGGTCCTGAAAATAACAATGTCCTCACTGACATGTCCTGAAAATAACAATTCACTAACAAATATTGTCCTGAAAATAACAATGTCCTCACTGACACATCCTGAAAATAACAATTCACTAACAAATATGGTCCTGAAAATAACAATGTCCTCACTGACATGTCCTGAAAATAACAATTCACTAACAAATATGATCCTGAAAATAACAATGTCCTCACTGACACATCCTGAAAATAACAATTCACTAACAAATATGGTCCTGAAAATAACAATGTCCTCACTGAAATGTCCTGAAAATAACAATGCACTAACAAATATGGTCCTGAAAATAACAATGTCCTTACAGACACATCCTGAAAATAACAATTCACTAACAAATATGATCCTGAAAATAACAATGTCCTCACTGACACATCCTGAAAATAACAATTCACTAACAAATATGGTCCTGAAAATAACAATGTCCTCACTGACACGTCCTGAAAATAACAATTCACTAACAAATATGGTCCTGAAAATAACAATGTCCTTACAGACACATCCTGAAAATAACAATTCACTAACAAATATGATCCTGAAAATAACAATGTCCTCACTGACACATCCTGAAAATAACAATTCACTAACAAATATGGTCCTGAAAATAACAATGTCCTCACTGACATGTCCTGAAAATAACAATTCACTCACAAACATGGTCCTGAAAATAACAATATCCTCACAGACATGTCCTGAAAATAACAATTCACTAACAAATATTGTCCCGAAAATTACAATGTCCTTACAGACACATCCTGAAAATAACAATTCACTAACAAATATGGTCCTGAAAATAACAATGTCCTCACTGACACATCCTGAAAATAACAAGTCACTAACAAATATGGTCCTGAAAATAACAATGTCCTCACAGACATGTCCTGAAAATAACAATTCACTAACAAATATGGTCCTGAAAATATCAATGTCCTTACAGACACATCCTGAAAATAACAATTCACTAACAAATATGGTCCTGAAAATAACAATATCCTCACAGACATGGTCCTGAAAATAGAAATGTCCTTACACACATGTTCTGAAAATAACAATTCACTAACAAATATTGTCCCGAAAAATTACAATGTCCTTACAGACACATCCTGAAAATAACAATTCACTAACAAATATGGTCCTGAAAATAACAATGTCCTCACTGACACATCCTGAAAATAACAAGTCACTAACAAATATGGTCCTGAAAATAACAATGTCCTCACTGACACATCCTGAAAATAACAAGTCACTAACAAATATGGTCCTGAAAATAACAATGTCCTCACAGACATGTCCTGAAAATAACAATTCACTAACAAATATGGTCCTGAAAATATCAATGTCCTTACAGACACATCCTGAAAATAACAATTCACTAACAAATATGGTCCTGAAAATAACAATGTCCTCACTGACATGTCCTGAAAATAACAATTCACTAACAAATATGGTCCTGAAAATAACAATATCCTCACAGACATGTCCTGAAAATAACAATTCACTAACAAATATTGTCCCGAAAATTACAATGTCCTTACAGACACATCCTGAAAATAACAATTCACTAACAAATATGGTCCTGAAAATAACAATGTCCTCACTGACACATCCTGAAAATAACAAGTCACTAACAAATATGGTCCTGAAAATAACAATGTCCTCACAGACATGTCCTGAAAATAACAATTCACTAACAAATATGGTCCTGAAAATAACAATGTCCTTACAGACACATCCTGAAAATAACAATTCACTAACAAATATGGTCCTGAAAATAACAATGTCCTCACTGACACATCCTGAAAATAACAATTCACTAACAAATATGGTCCTGAAAATAACAATGTCCTTACAGACACATCCTGAAAATAACAATTCACTAACAAATATGGTCCTGAAAATAACAATGTCCTCACTGACATGTCCTGAAAATAACAATTCACTAACAAATATGGTCCTGAAAATAACAATGTCCTTACAGACACATCCTGAAAATAACAATGTCCTCACTGACACATCCTGAAAATAACAATTCACTAACAAATATGGTCCTGAAAATAACAATGTCCTCACTGACATGTCCTGAAAATAACAATTCACTAACAAATATGGTCCTGAAAATAACAATGTCCTTACAGACACATCCTGAAAATAACAATGTCCTCACTGACACATCCTGAAAATAACAATTCACTAACAAATATGGTCCTGAAAATAACAATGTCCTTACAGACACATCCTGAAAATAACAATTCACTAACAAATATGGTCCTGAAAATAACAATGTCCTCACTGACATGTCCTGAAAATAACAATTCACTAACAAATATGGTCCTGAAAATAACAATGTCCTTACAGACACATCCTGAAAATAACAATGTCCTCACTGACACATCCTGAAAATAACAATTCACTAACAAATATGGTCCTGAAAATAACAATGTCCTTACAGACACATCCTGAAAATAACAATTCACTAACAAATATGGTCCTGAAAATAACAATGTCCTCACTGACATGTCCTGAAAATAACAATTCACTAACAAATATGGTCCTGAAAATAACAATGTCCTTACAGACACATCCTGAAAATAACAATGTCCTCACTGACACATCCTGAAAATAACAATTCACTAACAAATATGGTCCTGAAAATAACAATGTCCTTACAGACACATCCTGAAAATAACAATTCACTAACAAATATGGTCCTGAAAATAACAATGTCCTCACTGACATGTCCTGAAAATAACAATTCACTAACAAATATGGTCCTGAAAATAACAATGTCCTCACTGACATGTCCTGAAAATAACAATTCACTAACAAATATGGTCCTGAAAATAACAATGTCCTCACTGACACATCCTGAAAATAACAATTCACTAACAAATATGGTCCTGAAAATAACAATGTCCTCACTGACACATCCTGAAAATAACAATTCACTAACAAATATGGTCCTGAAAATAACAATATCCTCACAGACATGGTCCTGAAAATAACAATTCACTAACAAATATGGTCCTGAAAATAACAATGTCCTCACTGACACATCCTGAAAATAACAATTCACTAACAAATATGGTCCTGAAAATAACAATATCCTCACAGACATGGTCCTGAAAATAACAATTCACTAACAAATATGGTCCTGAAAATAACAATGTCCTCACTGACACATCCTGAAAATAACAATTCACTAACAAATATGGTCCTGAAAATAACAATGTCCTCACTGACATGTCCTGAAAATAACAATTCACTAACAAATATGGTCCTGAAAATAACAATGTCCTCACTGACACATCCTGAAAATAACAATTCACTAACAAATATGGTCCTGAAAATAACAATGTCCTCACTGACATGTCCTGAAAATAACAATTCACTAACAAATATTGTCCTGAAAATAACAATGTCCTCACTGACACATCCTGAAAATAACAATTCACTAACAAATATGGTCCTGAAAATAACAATGTCCTCACTGACATGTCCTGAAAATAACAATTCACTAACAAATATGATCCTGAAAATAACAATGTCCTCACTGACACATCCTGAAAATAACAATTCACTAACAAATATGGTCCTGAAAATAACAATGTCCTCACTGAAATGTCCTGAAAATAACAATGCACTAACAAATATGGTCCTGAAAATAACAATGTCCTTACAGACACATCCTGAAAATAACAATTCACTAACAAATATGATCCTGAAAATAACAATGTCCTCACTGACACATCCTGAAAATAACAATTCACTAACAAATATGGTCCTGAAAATAACAATGTCCTCACTGACACGTCCTGAAAATAACAATTCACTAACAAATATGGTCCTGAAAATAACAATGTCCTTACAGACACATCCTGAAAATAACAATTCACTAACAAATATGATCCTGAAAATAACAATGTCCTCACTGACACATCCTGAAAATAACAATTCACTAACAAATATGGTCCTGAAAATAACAATGTCCTCACTGACATGTCCTGAAAATAACAATTCACTAACAAATATGGTCCTGAAAATAACAATATCCTCACAGACATGTCCTGAAAATAACAATTCACTAACAAATATTGTCCCGAAAATTACAATGTCCTTACAGACACATCCTGAAAATAACAATTCACTAACAAATATGGTCCTGAAAATAACAATGTCCTCACTGACACATCCTGAAAATAACAAGTCACTAACAAATATGGTCCTGAAAATAACAATGTCCTCACAGACATGTCCTGAAAATAACAATTCACTAACAAATATGGTCCTGAAAATATCAATGTCCTTACAGACACATCCTGAAAATAACAATTCACTAACAAATATGGTCCTGAAAATAACAATATCCTCACAGACATGGTCCTGAAAATAGAAATGTCCTTACACACATGTTCTGAAAATAACAATTCACTAACAAATATTGTCCCGAAAATTACAATGTCCTTACAGACACATCCTGAAAATAACAATTCACTAACAAATATGGTCCTGAAAATAACAATGTCCTCACTGACACATCCTGAAAATAACAAGTCACTAACAAATATGGTCCTGAAAATAACAATGTCCTCACTGACACATCCTGAAAATAACAAGTCACTAACAAATATGGTCCTGAAAATAACAATGTCCTCACAGACATGTCCTGAAAATAACAATTCACTAACAAATATGGTCCTGAAAATATCAATGTCCTTACAGACACATCCTGAAAATAACAATTCACTAACAAATATGGTCCTGAAAATAACAATGTCCTCACTGACATGTCCTGAAAATAACAATTCACTAACAAATATGGTCCTGAAAATAACAATATCCTCACAGACATGTCCTGAAAATAACAATTCACTAACAAATATTGTCCCGAAAATTACAATGTCCTTACAGACACATCCTGAAAATAACAATTCACTAACAAATATGGTCCTGAAAATAACAATGTCCTCACTGACACATCCTGAAAATAACAAGTCACTAACAAATATGGTCCTGAAAATAACAATGTCCTCACAGACATGTCCTGAAAATAACAATTCACTAACAAATATGGTCCTGAAAATATCAATGTCCTTACAGACACATCCTGAAAATAACAATTCACTAACAAATATGGTCCTGAAAATAACAATGTCCTCACTGACACATCCTGAAAATAACAATTCACTAACAAATATGGTCCTGAAAATAACAATATCCTCACAGACATGGTCCTGAAAATAGAAATGTCCTTACACACATGTTCTGAAAATAACAATGTCCCCAAAGACATGTCCTGAAAGTAACAATGAACTCACAAACGTGGTCCTGCAAATTGGTATTCACTATAAACAGGGCAATAAAAACTGTTATTCACTACAATCATGGTCATGAAAATTGTTATTTTCAACAAACATGGTCCTGAAAATTTAATTTTTCTCACAAAAATAATCCAACCAAACAATCCTATTAATTACAAACACCATCCTGGAAAATGGTATTCACTAAAAGCGTGGTCCATATAATTACTATTTCCTCATACACATGATTTACTCACAGACATGGTATTAAATATCGTAATTCATTATCAATATGTTTCTGAAAATTGCAATACACTCACAAATAATATCCTGAAAACTATAATTTCAATACTACAATTTGTCTGGTTAACATTTGGGCAATAAATTGGTCTCAGAATTGCAGAGAAACCTACATATTTTACAATATGGACACCTAAAACCTAAATAGTAGTACTGTCTAACCCGCAAGGGTTAATGGTCGAGTTAGCGTTTGTTGTTTTTATAAAACCGTCATCCGAGTTAATAACGTAATGAGGTTTTTCACTAGTAATATAATATATATATAATATAGTAATATTATTGTACGATATTAATTTTAGTTAGTTATTGTAACGACATCACAAAATTGACACTTTACAGCGTGATATTGGTTTTATCTCTTCCGTTTTCTGCTTCTGTGCTATTAAATAAAAAAACCGTTGTAAACACACACTTGTCTTCATGCAATTTTAGGTTATAACACGAAGTAATTCGTTTTAATTATTTATATTGTTGTAAGAACCCATACTGTGTATAAAAATAACCAAATAATTTAACAAAAACCGTCCAAAATGGCTGTAAGTATTGTTATTATAACTACTATTCACAATCAATGATTATATTTAATCATATTTTCTCGCTAACCTTAAACCTAATTAAAACCATGTTTTCTTTACCAATATTTCATGTCCCTTACAGAAAAAAAGAAAGATGAAGATCAGCAAAGTGAAGCGCAATAACCAAACTACCAATAAAATGAAGAAACAGGGCAAACTGTGTCGACAGAAACCCAAAGCTCGAGTTCATAAGCAACCCGAGGCAGCTCCTGTTCAATATAGTGATAGTGAATCAGCGTCTGGTGATGAGTGGGCAGACATGCTGGATGATGATGAGAAGAACTACATCATCAAGCACCTGGCTAAGAACCCCTCGTTACTGTCCTCGGTGCCACAGGAAAATGTGGTGGAGACTAAGTAAGTTACAAAATGTACCTCAGCGACATCCATATATTTTTGCATGTAAAAACAAACAATAGCTATGTACTTTGGTATTTTTTTATTTAATTACGTAAAGTCATTGATTATTGCATGTGAAACTATCTGTATAAACACAGTCAGTTTTAGTTCTATGTGTAAAATTCATTTCTTTTGTTCTCAACATTCTTACAAGCTTATTTTTTCTCACTTAAGTTTTTACATACCTTTTTTTTAACAAGGGGTAGTAAATGCGTTTGTCTTTTTTGTCTTAAGTTTTTATTTCTACTTATTTATATATTACATATCTCAACAACATGTAACATTGTTCCTATTTTAACATGGTTCATTCTACTCCTATCACAGACCTAGTAAAAAAGAAAAGCCAAAACGGGTGCCTAAAGACGAATCACTAGCATCAGACGATGACAGCGGTGCAGACTCCGACCTGTCAAATTCGGACGAGAGTGACATTGAGAATGAATATGAGAAGCAGTTGGCTGATAAACCGGTGAAGAGAGTGAGAAATCTCCTGCCTATCAAGACAAAGGAAGGGATAGTCGGACGAGTTGAGGAGGTTGAAGGTAATTGTTATACCTACATACATACATACACATCACTCCTAATTCCCCGTAGAGGTGTAGGCAGAGATCCAAGATCCCCATTTGTCCCGATCCTGACAGACTACTGTCGCCTCATTGACACTTATAGATCTTCTCATACACACTCGGCGGTTATAGGTACTCATAACGTCACTAGTTGTTATACTTTTTGCATAAGGGATATGAACAATTATTAATAGCTGCTTTTATTCCTGGGATGTTATAGAAAGTTTGTAAGGGGAAGGGTACGAAGGAATTTATGGGATAATGGGCTTGTAACTTCTTCAAACATAGGATTATTCCTAAAATCCTTGTAGATTTTAGGAAGACCTTAACAATGTTTCATATTAATACCTCTAATACTACTGAATAGTTTTTATCAATGTTTCATATTATTACAGCTACTACTATCTATCAATCTAATATCATTAATATAGGAGACAAAGAATACTTTGTATATCTGAGATTCTGTCCATTGTGTAAGGGATTAATACATGCAATAAGTATTTATATTATGTGGGTAATATATTGTTCATGTGAATTTCCAGACAAATCTTCAGATTCAGAAGATGAAGCACCGCAAAAGAAGAAAGCCAAAAAATCAGAAGACTCAGACGACAATGAATCTGAAATGTCGTTTATGAGTGACTCTGGAACAGAAGGTAAAAATCTTATATTATTCTTATATAATAAAGTTACCTTTATTAACCTGACGTTTTATGTCTTATATTATTCGTTCATTGAGTCAGTGCGCTTGGTTTGTTTACTGTTTGATATAATTCAATGCATTTTCCTCCGTATTTTTTGATTGCATTGTTTATGATTGACATCATTTAATGCACTTTGTTTTGCATAGAACTTTTTGATGATATGTCTCATGTTTTAAAAATTCATACTAGAGAACTTGTAGTTTGAGCATTTCTATTAAAAAAAAGGTTTAAGCATTTTTTGGAGATTAGTTAGATCTAGAAAAACTTTGTTTAATAGAATTAATTGAACTGATATTTTTCTAAAAGCATTAGTGCACTTAGGCAGCAGATAGTCATCAACTAGAGTGATTGTGTATTTACAAGCTCCATATACATGTTCCATATAAGATTATTCATAAAATGTGTGCGGAGTTTCTTGTTGGTTCTTCTCCGAGCCAGGGCTTCCGAACCAACGGTAGAATTTCAATGCTAAGAGACAACCAGTGTCAGGCTAATGTTTTGACTTTCAATGAATGTACTGTATTTGTACTTATGTTGAATACGAGATTTGAATAAGACTTTGACTTTTTTAACTGGCGACATTTACTCACCACATTTATCCTTCCCATTACTTACACATACATAAAGAAAAAGAAAGAAAATACTTTATTCAGTGCTTCAAATTAAAAAATTAAAAAAAAACTGTTTATTCACACTAAACGCAGCATATACACAAATACAGAAAAGAATTAATTATATAATAAAATACATTAATGGAACCAAGCGAACATGCCAACCCCGCGCAAGTGTGAAGACGATTTGTTTCAACTAATGTTGATTGTGTGAAATTCACACTGCCAACGCTGATATTCCGACAAACCCTTAAGTACGTACCAGCACTTCTATAAACAAATAAAATATATAATATTGTATAGTTCTAACTGAAAATACTATTGAGATTAAATTACAATAAACATCAAGAATGAAAAACTTTGACGCAGTGAAAATATATGTGTGTTTACCCGTATTCAGGTACACCAGACGAAGACAAAACACCGCAGGAGGGTGACAGTAATGTGGTGACGGCTGTACAGTTGCTAGCGGCTAGAAGCGCAACCCTCGAGAAGGAAAAGCTGCGGATAGGGGCTCTCTGCTCATCCCTGTTGGAAAGCCCTGAAACTAAGGTAAGGTATTTGGACATTATTACACCAATTGAACTAGCCCCTTGGTAAGTACATTTAAGACTTGTGTTAAGGGTACTAGTCACTATATATTTAAGAAATGTATACATATTATATTTAGATAAACACATATATGTATATCATATATAATCAACGACTAGATTGGAAAGCAGTAGAAAAGCGTAGTTCTTAACTCTGCCTCCACCGGAAATCGAACCCGGGACCTCACGAATTAGCGTTCAGGTGTCTAACCGGTTCGCGCCACGGAGGTCGGAGGAGGTATCAAGTTCTTACTACTAAATGGGATAGGCAGAGATTGAAATCATTAATAAAATCTCTTGTGTTTGGATACATGCTTATAGAATATGGTGATAAATGTTATGTCTTGTTGTTTAAATGCATTTAATGAATATCAATACTAGTCTGGGCCGCAATGCAAACTAGCTGTCGTTCTTACCGACATGTCTTATGAGGCGAGCAAGTCGAATCTATTGGGCGATAGGCTAGCAACCTGTCACCAATATTCCATTTTATTTATTTATTTATTTACATCATAACCCAAATATTCACGCTAAAAAGTTACCTAGGAGAAATAATCGTATCTCCAGAGTTCTGTCCACCCCGAAAGGGATCAAAGGACGTGAATATATATGTATTTTATGTAAACTATAATATATACATATTGTATTGTTAAAAAATGTTTTTTTTAATTTTCGAACTTTATTTAAAGTAAATATGAATAACACAACTCTACCCCTCTTTTCCAGCTAAAAAACTTCTTCCCCATACTATACCTGATGGAAGAGTCTCTTAAAGACCGGACCCCTAATCTGCATTCTGTCAGACGTCTGGCTACCCTCTCAGCGTTTGAGGTCTTTAAGGATATACTACCGGACTATCAGATAAAGCATCAGGATTATTCTAATGTTAAGTGTGAGTACATACGTACATTATTATATATACATTATTATTACATTACGAGGTATAGGTGTGTTGTGTACGTTTGTTATTATTTTAATACTATGTTATTTATACCATGTAATTAGTACGTCATTGAAAGGTTGCCTGTTAGGGTGACGTACATTTCTGAATTAAATAAATAAATAAATTATATTCACGCCTCTACGTCCCTAATGGGTAGGCAGATATTATTTGGCCACCTGGAATGGGTGACAAATCTATTGCTTCACTCACACCCATTAACCTTCTCATACATGCTCGTCTGTTTTCGCCTCGGGAAGAAAGTCAATTGTGTGAAAATAAACATTTGCGAAATGCACGTGTTGACCAGATAGTCAGTACTTAATGTGACAGGTGACAAGCCATGTCGATATTTACAAGCGCTAACTATTACATGTTCGGGAAACAGGTAGGTTTTCTCACGATGTTTTCCCTCACCGAAGTATTCGACGCATTTCGTAAATGTATTTTCATTACGAAATTCATATAACTTGATTTACAGTACACGCTCTACCGGGATTTGAACCCTGTACCCACTGATACAGAGCCAAGTCCCAAACAACTGAGCTACGTCGAATCACATCTTTCTAAACCTTTAATTATTATGATTAATAACTAACGGGACTATTCACGGTGTCTGCCCGTGACCAAGGCTGCTGCAACGTAGCCGAAACGTCGTGTTAATAAAGGTAACTTTATTATATAAAAACATACGCGATAATTCTATTCGCGAATTCTATTCTTTTCGCGAATCTTTTAAAACTTTAATTATTATTTTTACTTCTATAAATTTTTTAATATGTATGTTTCTTTTTACAGTAAAAAAGGACACATTGAAACTGTACAAATTCGAGAAGGAACTATTGGAGCATTACAAACGCTATCTGCAGAGGTTGGAGAAAGCCATGGCGCCCCTCAGGCCTAAGAAGGGTGATCACAGGTACAAATGCATATATATACAAGTTCATTATATCTAAAAGGGTGGACATACCTATATACGGCGATACGGTTCACTACCTATCACGTTGGGTGCTGTCTATCTGGTGATACGCGGGCTTCGAATGACCCATACCTAACATGCCTTCGAAATTTCGGAGATGGGCATTCAAGCCTCTGACTACCCGCCATAATAAAAAATGGAGTGTGTAGACACGAGTCGTGAAGCGTATGTATGTATGGACATAATAAAAGATTCCGAAAAGTCCCGTGTTAGCCTGTGACGTAAAAAGCATGCTAACTAGCTGTCGTTCTTCCCAGCATGTCGTAGGAGGTGACTAAGGTACTTGGGATGAATGGAACAAATAAGGCAATGGGCTAGTAACCTGTCACCAATGTCCCATTATGGTATTGCGACCCCAATATTCATAAAGTGACTTACAAGAAATTGTGTCTCTGAAGTTCTGTCAACCCCGAATGGGATTAAAAGATGTGAATGTATATGTATGTATCTATATACCTCAGGATACAATATCCATTTATGCATGCTCATACATATTTATTTTAGATAATTATTTATTTTATTATTTTAGATTATTAGATTATATATATCTATATATTTAAATTATAATAATTATTGTTAATGATTATTCTAATTTTCGTCTTATATTTTGTAAATATTATATTATTTCATTTTGTATTAGAGTAACCCGTTAGGATTTGAAATGCAATGTATGAAATAAATAATTTTTTCCAGAAAATTCGACGCCATCTCAACTAACCTAGCCATAGCCTCCCTAAAATGCATGTGTGGCCTGCTTTCTGCCCGCCCCGATTTCAACTACTCCGTGAACATAGCGCAGAGTGTAGTGCCCTTGCTGGGAAGCGGTTGTAGGGTGGCTAGAGATATAGTGTCCGAATGCTGCGCTCAAGTGTTTCAGCAGGATCGTAAGGGGGATGTTACGTTGGATGTGAGTAGCTGGTTACATATACATTTACGTCATTTATTCCCTTTCGGGGTGGACATAACCATGAAACAACATAAAACATGTCCTAGGTCAAATTTTAGCACCAATATTGGTATTTTATACCGAGGTTCAGGTGTCCATCTCCGCAATAGCGAAGGTAGTAATTCTATGACCACCTCGAACTCAAATGTTGACCAGATAGTCAGTACTCAATGTGACAGGTGGTAAGTCATGTCGCCATTTACAAGCACTAACTATTATCTGTTCGAGGAACAGGTGGGTTTCCTCACGATGTTTTCCCTCACCGTAGTATTCGATGCATTTATTCATTGACTTAAGAGACTATCTAAATTTCTTAATTCATTATTTCTACAAACGCAATGGGGTAAATAACACAGATTTTTCAGTACCCCTAATCCCTACTATAACTGCTATAACTACTAACAGGCGTGATATGTATGTATGTAAACAAGTACATATATAGCGTCTAATATTCATTTATGGTGTAGCATAAATCCTCTTAGGCTGTTGACCATTTAGTCAAAGATGGTCGTGATGTATGTCTTAACAAATCGTGTCACCGCGTACATAATAATTTATTCATAATATTTTCCCTTGCTGTATAATATTAAAGGTCCGAATGGAAACGTAAGTTGTGATTAACTTATAAATACCTAAGATGGCGCACGGGATAAAAAATTGTGTCCTAGAACGCGCAATTAAAATAATTAACCGAGAATAACATAGATACAAATTTCCATCCGTTAATTAGCCAGGACCAACACCTATCCAGGTTTCATCTTTTCCTGTAGGACGCAGTGTAGCCTACATTAACATCCATTTTTACTTACATACACATCACGCCTGATTCCCCGTGGAAGAGTAGGCAAAGATCACGGATCCCCATTTGTCCCACTGATAAACCATTTTCGCTTCATTGACACTCATACACACTCGGCGGTTATAGATACACCTAACGATTATGACAGTAAGGCTAAATTGAATATATTGGACTATGGGCTAGCAACCCGTCACCAGTGTTCCATATGACATCGCAACACGCTAAAAAGTGACCTAGGAATAATATATTACGGATTAAAGGACCTGAATGTATATGTATGTAGAATACTATAACCAATTTTCCCTTTTTCGTTAAACATATACCTATAAATAGATTAATCCTTCCCTTTTTCTCTCAACATATAAACAGTAATCCCCCTTTTACCACCACAGATAGTCCGCCTAATAAACCAGCTAGTGAAAAAGCGGGGTGACCGTCTCCCGGAGACAGCGTTGTCCTGTCTACTCTCACTGCGCATTAAGGACGTGCAGTTGGACGCTAAAGCAGAGTTGCAGAGCAAACAGAAACAAGAACAAAAGCATAAGAAGAGGATTATCAATCTGTCTAAGAAGGAGAAGAAGGTATGTGGATCTCTGCCTACCCCTCTACAGGGAATCAGGCGTGATGTGTATGTATGTATGTAAGAAGGTCAGTAGATATACGACCATTGACCCTTGATGTAGTCAGAGGTTTAAGTTCCAAAGAATGTGTGTGTTTGTTATTAGCATTAGGAACCCATATGGTTTGAATTGATTCCTTTGTTTATGTTTAGAGAATGTTCGAAGTAGCCATGTATATATTTTGTTTACGGAAGTCGATTTTCAAACATATGATTTGAAACTTTGTGGACAAAAACAAAAGACACGCATTCACGACAATTAACCCTTGCGGGGCAGTCTGAGGATCAGGTATCGTAGGTGATCGCAATAGCGAAGGTAGTAATTCAATGGCCACCTCGAACCCAATTGACCAGTCAGTACTTAATGTGAGGTGGTAAGCCGTTTCCATTTACAAGCACTAACTGAAACCTGTTGGGAGAACATAGGTTTTGTCACGATGCCTTTCCCTTACTGTTGTATTTTGGGACCTTTTCACAAAATATTTTTGTGATAAGGTTTTTTTATATTGCCATGCACCGAAAACGTCATGGGGAAACCTATAACTCGGGAAAAGTAATAATTATTCAATATGAGGATCATTACATACGTATTTGTATATATTCACACCTCTACATACAGTCAACGCTAAAAGTGCAGTCCCAGTAACTTTTTATAAGGTTGACGTTTATAAGAACAAAAGGCAATATTTTTCATTTCGAAGCACGCGAACGTATAGTGGCCATGACTATGCATAGTGGCGCCAGTTTTAAAATGTACAATATTATCTTTTGTTCTTATTAACTTAACCTTACTAACTTATCTTATAAAAGTTACTGGGACTGCACTTTTAGCGCTGACTGCACCTAAGGGGATAAGG
The DNA here is from genome assembly GCA_030578115.1 of Leucoptera coffeella. Lineage (NCBI taxonomy): Eukaryota > Metazoa > Arthropoda > Insecta > Lepidoptera > Lyonetiidae > Leucoptera > Leucoptera coffeella. The sequence continues at coordinate 75,965 of JAMBLF010000635.1, read as the reverse complement.
CCACATTCTTGTAAGGTGTACGCATCGTGTAAGTAAAGCAAGGAAGATTTGTAAAGATCGTTCCAGGTGGCGATCGATAGTCTCTGCCTATTCCCTTGAGGCCTTAGAATATATGTTATGTATGTATGGGTTTGTCGGAATATCAGCGTTGGCAGTGTGAATTTCACACAATCAACATTAGCTGAGACAAATCCTATTCACACTTGCGCGGGGTTGCCATGTGCGCTTGGTTCCATGAATGTAAATTATTATATAATTAATTCTTTTCTCTATTTGTGTATATGTATTACTGCGTCTAGTGTGAATAAAAGGAATTTTTTTATATGTATGTATGTAGGAAAAATCGAAACAAAACCCTTAAACATCCTACCTGTTTTTCATCGCTCTGGCACTAAGAAAGGCAGTTAATCACATCTCATCTCCCGCAGCGCGCGAAGAAGCTACGCGAAGTGGAGCACGAGCTCCTGGAAACAGAAGCGAAGGAGAGCGAAGTGGCGCGCCAGAAGGTCATGACCGAGGTCACGAAGACGGTGTTCCACATCTACTTCCGGATCCTCAAGGGGTCGCCTGCGTCTACGCTGCTCGCTGCTGTTTTACATGGGATCGCTAAGTGAGTATAAGACGTACATATATGTATACTAGTGACCCGCTCCGGCTTCGCACGGATATAAACTATATAGCCTACTCCACTATTTAATGGATGTTATTATACATATAAACCTTCCTCTTGAATCACTCTATCTATTAAAAAAAACCGCATCAAAATCCGTTGTGTAGTTTCAAAGATTTAAGCATACAAAGGGACCTAGGCACAGAGAAAGCGACTTTGTTTTATACTATGTAGTGATAAACGGTTGCGGCGAATTGGGTAAGACTTCTGTTTCTTATTAGAGGTCGTCATTCCGAATCCCAGCTCAGGCATATGCCTGAAATATGTACAACATATGACCAATACATATGTACCAATGAATAAAATTCAAAACTGTGATTTTCATTTACGTACATAATTTACAGTCGCTAACGGTGAGGGAAAACAGCGTGAGGAAACCTGCCTATCCCTCAGGATACGTAGTAGCCAGTGCCTTTATTCCTGTTCACATGGTACAGATGAACTGCACAGAGTCATGAAAATCTCCTTGGTCACTTTTTAGCAAGAGTATTGGGGTTGGCATGACAAAATTTAAAGAGCCAAAGTGGAAGGTAGAGTTGGACGGGGTAGGCCGCGTAGAACTTATACAGATCTAATTGGACACATTCTTCCCAAGACGGGTGTGTACGTACATGTGAAGAACAGAAGATCATTTACGAGAAGGTTGATGAGTGTGAGTGAAGCAAGGGAAATGACGACCTCCGTGGCGCGATCGGTTAACCACCTCAACGCTAATATTGAGGTCCCGGGTTCGATTTCCGGTGGAGGCAGGGTTAAGAACTACGCTTTTCTTCTTGCTTTCCAGTCTGCGTGTTGATTATACATGCTAATTTATATGTATTTAGATCTATCAGGTTCGTTTCATGTGGCGTTCGATATCTGCCTTTTTCTTAAGGACGTAGAGGCGTGAATGTATGTATGTATGCCATATATGGACCCTTGATAACAGGTTACCAGCCCACCCTATTACCTATAACATTTCCTCCCAGATTCACACACGTAATCAACATGGAGTATTACACGGAGCTCGTGTCACTGCTTGCGAGGATAGCGTCGCAATGCAACACGCGAGAGCGGCTGTTGTGTGCTAGAGCCTCTCTCGCGGTGCTCAGCGGCGCAGGCGATGCACTTAACTTGGACCCGGCGAGGTTCCACGCTATCTTGTACGAGGCTGTGCTTGGGATACATATAGGTAAGCAACAAAACAAACAATCGCATTCACGACCATTAACCCTTGTCTAATTCTCCTCCATTAACCATTAACTAGTCAGAGGTTCAGGTTTCCATGTCTGCAATTGCGAAGGTAGTAATTCTATGGACACCTCGAACCCACGTGTTAATCAGATAGTCAACGTGAACGTGACAGGTGGTAAGCCATGTCGCCATTTACAAGCCCTGACTATTACCTGTTCGAATAGGTAGGTTTCCTCACGATGTTTTCCCTCACCGTATAATTCGATGCATTTCGTAAATGTGTTTTTATTACGAAAATGTACATAGAAATTCATTAAATTTCATTTCCATTGGTACATGCTCAAGCGGGATTTGAACCCTGTACCCTTTTGATACAGAGCCAAGTCCCAAACAACTGAACTACGTCGAATTTATATAGGTAAGCTGGATACAAAGATTTAGTCCCGAACTAGCACGTATAATATGTATAACACCGTTTTTGACGACTTCCGTGGCATGGTTACCCACTTGAACGCTAATCGTGAGATCCCGGGTTCAATTCCCGGTGGAGGCAGTGTTAGAACTATGCTATATATAATATGTATTAATCTATTTATAATAAGTATATAATATCTTAAATATACGTTGACTAGTACCCTTAACACAAGTATTAAATCAACTTACCGCAGAGCTAATTCAATTGGTTCATTTGTGTTTACGCCTCTAATTACAAAACAGTCTATATGTTGTGTCTGGGTCGTAAAAGAATGCTAACTAGCTGCCGTTCTTCCCGGCATTTCGTAGGAGGCAACTAAAGGGCTAGGAGTAAATAGATGGAGTAAATCTATTAGACGATGGGCTAGAAAACTGTTGCCAATGTTTCAGTATCACATCGTATCCCCAATATTAATGCTAAAGTCAAAGTTAAATTATTTTATTGTACAAGTAACAGTACATTCATTGAAAGTCAAAACATTTGCCTGACACTAGTTGTCTCTTAGCATTGAAATTCTACCTAATAAGTGACCTAAGAGATGTTACATCTCCAAAGTTCTGTCCACCCCGAAAGGGATTAAAGGACGTGAATGTATGTATATATTTACTCTAATTAATGATTAATATCTGCATTTCTAGAAATTTCTTCTCTGCAAGTTTTTTCTTTACGACATTCCAATAGTTTCATTACATTTATTTTTTAAATAAGTGATTTTATGATTTCTGTATACCCCAGGCAGCAACCACGAAGACGCCTCCGTAGCTTTAGAGGCCATAAGCCACGTAATCAGCCGCGCGCGTCGTGTGTCGCCTGCAGTCCTCCAAGCATTCGCTAAAAGGCTGTTGACCGCATCGTTGCAGCTACACCACAACGGATCTCTGTCGTGCATGCAACTTGTGCATACACTGGCTCAGGTAAGGAACAAAAACTTCAGGTTTCATATCCGCAATTGCGGAGGTAGTGATTCTATGGCTGCCTTAAACCCACGTGTTGACCAGATAGTCAGTACTTAATGTGACAGGTGGTAAGCCGTATCGCCATTTACAAGCACTATCTATTACTTGTTCGGGGAACTGGTAGGTTTCCTCATGATGTTTTCCTTCACCGTAGTATTCAACGCATTTCGTACATGTGTATTTATCATGCTCTGTAGAAGGTTGGCCAGAGATCACGGATCCTTATTTGTCGCGATCCTGACAGTCCATTTTCGCTTTATTTACACTCATACGCCTCCTCATACACACTCATTAGTTATAGGTACTTCTAACGTCACCCTTTATATAGTACTAGCGACCCGCTCCGGCTTCGCACGGGTGTAAAATATATAGCCTACTCCACTATTTAATGGATGTTATTATACATATAAGCCTTCCTCTTGAATCACTCTATCTATTAAAAAAAATCGCATCAAAATCCGTTGCGTAGTTGCAAAGATTTAAGCATACAAAGGGACATAGGGACAAAGAAAGCGACTTTGTTTTATACTATGTAGTGATGTCTTATGTCTATCTTACAGCAAAGCAAGCAAGTATCCTCAATGTTCGAGTTTGACCCCCTAGACACGGCGGGCTCTGGTCGCTTTGACCCCACCGCCGGTCCCGAGCACAGTGGGGCTCACGCGACAGGCATGTACGAAGTGGTTACGCTAAGGAGACATTATCATCCCAGTGTGGCGGAGGCGGCGACTGTAGCGCCTGATGTGCCGGCTTATTTGTCTAAGTTGTGAGTTTTGTTCATTGCGTTTTTGTCCCACCAGACGTAAATGATAATTTGATCTTTTTGAAAGAGATTTTTTACAGTAAGTTTTTCGCTATACAAATGTATACATTCGCGTCATTTAATCCCTTCCGGGGTGGACAGAACGCCGGAGATAAAATCAGGTGCTGCCCGAGGACCAGTGAGGTAGCCTAGCTGTATCGTTTACTAATGCAGCACCTTTTCGCTGCCTCAGAGTTTTCAAATTTGTTGTATAATGTTTTTGAATGCAGTGAATAAAGTGTTTTTTCTTTTCTGTCTTTCTTTCTTGATATAATCACTGAGACGCAATAATGAATGCTAACTAGCTGCCGTTCTTCCCGGCATGTCGTAGGAGGCGATTAAAGGACTAGGAGTAAATGGATTATATTGGGCGAAGGGCTAGCAACTTCTTAGCAATATACCATATGAAATCACGTCCTAATAGTTATGCTAACAAGTGCCCTAGTATATTTTATTACTTCTCCAAGATTCTGTCTACCCAGAAAGGGATTAAAGGACGTAGATGTACATGTATGTTCTGAAAGTATTTATATGGATTATTAGTGAGAGTATTTATATCATATGTTGATTCCCTTACAGATCACCAGTACAAATCTGGGAGAAGTATGACGGGTCCCAAATGGCGTTTGTACCACGGATCCCACCGCCAAAAGTGGTGAAAGCCAAACCCAAAACCACGCATGTATGGAGCCAGAACAGCCTAAGAGAACTGTGTAATAATACGGAGAAGAATGTAAAAGAAAATGTAGATTTTAGTCCGTTATTTAGTGGTAAAAGGGGGAATAAAAGTAAATGAATTTATGTTGGTTTTTTATTGTCCTACCCGTTTGATTTTGGTATATATAAATACTAGTGATCCCCTCCGGCTTCGCATGGGTATAAAATATATAGCCTACTCCACTATTTCATGGATGTTATTATACAAATAAACCTTCCTCTTGAATCACTATAACACTATCTATTAAAAAAAACCGTATCAAAATACGTTGCGTAGTTTCAAAGATTTAAGCATACAAAGGATATAGAGACAGAGAAAGCGACTTTGTTTTATACTATGTCATTTATGTATTCACGTCATATAGTCTCATTCTGGGTGGACAGACACGAAACATGGTAATATTCTTGGTTACTTTTACTATCAATAGCGAGGTTGCGATGAGACTGATTGTTAGACCATCACCTAATATATTTCCTTGATCCCTATTCCATTAGTTGCTGCCTGCGACATGTTGAGAAGACCGGCAAGTAGATGCATTCTTCACAGGTCCCCAGAGTAGCACAGGACATGCTAGACTAACTTATTTTATATTAAAAAAAACAAACAAAAACAAACGCATTCACGACCATTAACCCTTGCGGGGTAGTCAGAGGTTCAGGTGTCCATCTCCGCAATTGCGAAGGTAGTAATTCTATGGACATCTCGAACCCACGTGTTAACCAGATAGTCAGTACTCAATGTGACAGGTGGTCAGCCATGTCGCCATTTACAAGCACTAACTATTACCTGTTCGACGAACAGGTAGGTTTCCTCACGATGTTTTCCCTCACCGTATAATTCAACGCATTTCGTAAATGTGTTTTTATTACGAAAATGTACATAGAAATTCATTAAACTTCATTTCTATTGGTACATGCTCAAACGGGATTTGAACCCTGTACCCACTGATACAGAGCCAAGCCCCAAACAACTGAGCTACGTCGAATTTTATTTATTCGAAAGGTTTTATATCAGAGTACCCGCCACATAAGGTGGCAGTTGGAGGCGTCGCCACAGTCGCGTAATCCAGTGTTGCCAGTAAACACGCCAAAACTAGCACTCACTGTGCCATACGGCTCGATACATTATATTGAGGTTTCATTTGTAACGATCTTTGGTTGCAGAGCTATAAACTCAAATAAAACAAATTAATATACCAAAGTCAAAAGTCAAAATATTTTTATTCAAAATAGGCCCTATCATAAGCTCTCTTTGAAAGTTATTTTTTTGATCTAAGTACAAATTAAAAAAACTATATATTGACAAAAGGAATATATATGAGTGAAGTGGAAGGGCGGTTACGTAGGGGCCGGCCTAATAAGACATATATGTAACAGTCAGATAGACGCTATATTGAAAAAAGGTGACGTTAGGAGTACCTATAACCGCCGAGAGTGTATTAGAGAATGTATGAATGTCAATGAAGCGAAAGTGGTCTGTCAGGATCGGGACAAATGGGGATCCGTGATCTCTGCCTACCCCTCTACAGGGAATCAGGCGTGATGTGTATGTATGTATGTAAAAAAACTATTTCAAACATGGCACTGAGCATTGTCTTTACATATTTTTACCGAGGTTAGTTCACCAATCATTTCGGCTGCTCAAGATGCCACGTCATGAAGACCACGACCGCTCTGATAAGAGCGTAACGATTGAGAAGAAGAAGTTCAGCGGAGACCCTTGGAGAAGAACTAACAAGAAACTCCAGAAATCAATTTATTATAATACATAAAAGTTACAAAGAGTGGGCAAAAAACACAACGCTGGTAATACTAAATTTACCTTTCATACAAAATAACACGCAATGGCGGAAACGTCAAATTTAGTTCCAAGTTTGGCTACTGCCACCTTATGTGGCGGGTACTCTACTAGAATCCATTGTGGATAAGATAGAAATCTGATATCCATATTCCGTATCTCTTAAGTTTCCATCAATGCCGAAACAGATTGAAGGGCCTGAGTATTAAGAGGAGGTTCAGCAGTTACAGTATATATAGATTGTATGCACTTTCAGGGTACTCAGAAATCGAATGTCTTCCATCAACTGCGCCCAGTAGTGAGAAAAAGCATTCGCATAAGTACTGGCATTGCTTATGATCTGTTATGAATTTTTGACAAAAAAAAAACAATTTTATGCACATTCAAAATACATATAATTCTTTAAGACCATCGCATTTATCATTTACCTCACCGTTCTTCAAACTATCATGATTTAAAGTGCCTACTTGATACTAGCAAATAATTGCTTACAACATTTTAACTGATAGCTTGAAACCAGTTTGGAAATTCATGTCAGTCAAACTCTTATTCTGTTTGACACGAACAAAAAAACTTGAATTGAAAGTTACTTTTGTAGGTATTTATTTCCGATTCAAAACTTTGTTTTCACTTTCTTTCGTGTTTTATGTATGAAAAATCAAAGCCCACACGTAAATTTAGGACATGCCTCGCCTTTGTTAACTGTAAATAGTGATATGAATTTACAAACTTAATCCTATAGCAGTCAGAAACTCGTGAAACTTGTTGTTGTTACGAAGTGTTTACAATCAAAAGTGATGGTGCCCCAGCAGCAGCGTCGACGGAGACGTCGGGCTGTGCCTCCAAAGACTGCTGAGAAGCGTATCGTTGTAGTCAGAGGACCGGGCGGGTTCGGTTTCACCATAGCCGGGCAAAGACCTTGCGTCGTGTCTGCCGTGGCTACTGACGCTCCTGCAGAGATAGCAGGGTTACGAGCAGGGGACGCCATAGTCTCAGTGGATGGCGCGAACGTGACTAGGGCTCCACACGCGGCTGTGGCTCGTTTAGTCGCTGGAGCCCCTCAGGCTATCACTCTGTCCGTGTTGCCAAGAGAAGCTCAATTCACTGATACAGAGGATACTGAATCTGATGAAAGAGTAAGGAGTCGGAGACGACATCCTCCAGGGAGGCGGAGGCTCCAGCAACAGGCTATGGTGCATCATCCAGGTAAATGAGTTTTGTATTTTTCAAGTATTAGATTTGTTGGTATACTTTATTAATTAAATATACTTGATAATTTATTTGATACAGTTACAGAGCTTAGATTTAGATTAGTTTAGTTGGGTATATATGAATTTGTTTTGTTGTTAGGAAGAATGAAACAAACATTTTTAAATTTTTCATTTAAAAGATTAAAATCAGAGATATTGACACAAAAATAAGGAAATATTAATAATCTTCAACAACATTCCTGGTTTATTTGTAACGTGGATTGGTGTATATCACTGTTTCAGAAAATAGAATGATATGTTAGGCTGGCAAATATAAAACAATAAGCATAATTAAACTATTTCTTACAGAAGCCGAGAGTAATCCGTTAATCCATGTGGTAAGACGTAAAAGTTGTATGGTCTTGTGTTTGTTCACTGTTCACCATTTGCTAATGTTTGTTGTGTACAGCACTAATTTATGACATCGCATGTTCACAGCAATGTTGCTAATATTATAACAGTTTTTAAAATCATCTAAGGGGCAATATTAGGTCTTATTGGGCAAATGTATGCTAAACATCCTGTAAGAATTTGTCTAATTCAAGATGCAGTTTAACATACATACAAACACATCACGCCTGATTCCCTGTCGAAAGTTAGGCAGAGATCACGGACATCCATTTGTCCAGATCCATTTGTACATCTTCTCATACACACTCGGTGTTTATAAGTACTCCTAACATCACCCTTTTTCAATATATCATTTTGCATCTGTGTGACCGTCATTTGTCTTATTTGGCTGGCCTCTACGTATCCGCCCTTCCACTTCCCTCATATATATTCCTTTTGTTAATCTACTATCATTCATCCGCATAACATGTCCAAACCACAGAAGCATGCTTTTTTCAATCTTAGTCACTTCATCTTTCAAACCGCAACCTTCTCTTATCACACAATTTTAATTCTATCATTCAATGTCATTCCCAACATGATTCTCAGTGACTGCATTTTGACGGCATTGATTCTAATTCCATAGTTCTTTTGCCAACCCCAAGTTTCGCCATGAGTCAATGTTGGAACCAGCACAGCACTATGGATAGCATACATGCCGATTGAGAAACCTACTGGCTACCCATAACACCAATGCATGGCTCCATTAATCATATTACCTGCACACACTCTACGTTGCATATCTCCCTCACACTTTCTGTTACTAGTAAATAGTGTTCCCAAATACACAAAATAATTCAGTTGTTCGAGTTTCTCATTAACACTTCAGGGTTTATAAATGTTACATACGCTTATACAAATACTCAGCGATTATGTATGTTACATAACTATGGTCATAAAAATATTTATGCATCAAGACTATTGATTAATACCAGATTTTCACATAAATGTCTGTGTCTGCTATTGAAGTGTATGTAACAGGATTGTTGCTATCATACCATGTTAATGTGTTGTTGCTAATTGGCCATCCAGAAACATTTTCATACTCCGCTATCTACATTAACTTATATTTGATAGCACTATATGTGTTGTTTGTGTTGATACATAGGATTGATCTAGATTACATTTTCAGTTCAATTAATAGATGTTGCTTTATGCTTCTATTTCATATTGGATTTTAGTAATGCTGCTTCTTTTATTTATTCGGTTTATCATCCTTTATTATGAGTAAATAAAGATTTTGTTTAGTTATTTTGAACATTGTTGAAAACGTTGAAAACATGAAAACGGGTAATATATGCATGATATTGTGCACAGTCACCAAACAAATCACATGCCCAAAAACTTCAAAGACCAGCAATTGTTTATATGTTTGTGACTAATTAAGTACCTTTAATATAATAATCTAAATGATTAAGTTTAACCAACTTATTTTCCTATTCCAGCTTGTCAAGCAGCACCGAGCACATCCTCCATAAGCGACATCTTACAGAACTTAAACCGAGTCCAAATGCCTTCCCAAGCTGCCAGACTTGAGTGCCGGGCCTTCGTTGGCTACCTGGGAACGATTGAAACTCCCAGGTCAGCGTCAGAAACCGCCCCTAGCAGCGTTAAAACTGCTGTCAGAAAACTCAGGCAGGAACGCAGACCAGCCTCGAGTGTCCTACTATCCGTACTGCCTAACGTTCTTGTTCTAAGACGACCGAATAATCAAACGCTAGCCCAATATGTAAGGGAGCGCATAATCTACATAGGATGCAGTTCAGAAGCGGATAGAAGATACTTTGGACTAGTAACCTTAGCGGAGTGTAATGAGGACGTGAATGACACTTCACACAGTTGCCATGTTTTTTCCGTTGACACGAGATTGATAGAACACGAAGCCCATTTGGGTAAAGCGAGAGAGTTCAAAATCATGTGCTCAAGAGACCCTGTGACGGAACGGTGTTTAGAATTCCCTCCCTCCGCTGAATACGTGGTCGGAATAGTCAGGGGCATGTACTCCTTGCCAGCTGACGATTGCAGCAGCCCCGCTTTGCAGCAGTTGTCCAAACTGGCTATTAAAAGCGACAGTCCAGGTGTGGCTAACTTTTCCAGGTGCAACCGCCAAGTTAGAGTACCAAGAACAGTGAGAAGACCGCATGAGAGATTGGATGAGCAGGGTCACAATATCGCTAACTCTCCGCAGCCTAGTAACCATAGTGAGATCACAACGACATCAAGTAACAGCGATTCAGGGATAGGCTATCATAATGATGGAGGGAATATGGCTGATAGGATCCTAGTGGTAGACTTTGTTGGTCCACAGCCAGTGAACAGGTTTCGAGCGGAAGCTGTTAGAAGGCCTATCGGCTTAGTTGGCTGCAACTTTGAAGATGCCTCCTTCCTTTCCAACCCTACGCCTGTGGTCGAAGGCTTCAGTGGTCAGGGAAGGCCTTTGAACCAGCTAGACGAGATATCCTTGAACGGTTTCCGACATCGACCCTACGCCGCTCCGAGATCGGATAGTCAGAACGTTGACTATGAAAACCTTCCTTGCACTTCTCAAGCAAGATTTAACACAAACGAAATTCATTACGACTTTGTCCCACACCAACTAGATTTAGACGAAGAAAAAGTGGGTGAATCAATGAATTCCGTAGAGATATATGAGGAAAAGACAGAATACTGTCCTTCAACCAATGAATCTCTAGACAATATCACAGTAGTAGGTTGTGCTAGTAAAGCCAGTGATACCTTATCGATATATTCTTCGAAGAGTCAAGAGGAGCCGCGGTTGGTTAAGGAGAAACATCTGCAAGCGTCCCTGGATGATATGCTGGTGATTGGGCTGCGGGATAAGCCTCCGAAGCCAACTAAACATGATGATGGAAACTTTGTGCATCCTGCTGCAGTTAAGCCTAAGGTAGGTGTGCATTTGTACAGAAGCTATCCTTATATGCCTTTTGGAGAGAACTGTAGAATGAGGAATTGATCTTGTTTTTATTATGGAGGATAGTTATCTGTATATCAGCATTATCCTATTATCCTATTCAGCTTTTTGTTGAGAACATTTGTGATGTAACACATATAGAAACATTAAATACCATCAGTACTTCTTTATCAGTATGTTACATTAAAAGCACTAAAAACACAAATATAATTGTTATATGTATATACTAAACTAACAAGTAACCTAGTGGTTAATCTTTCCCTGTGTTATTCCAGTCAAAAAAGCCGAAACCACTGAACATATTCGCCAAAACCAAAAACATGTTGAGTGGGCACAAGAGAAGTGTTTCCGCCAGCCGCGCAGAGGCGGCGCCACCGTCGCCCGTGCAGGCGGCCAATAGCGAGCCAGATCTACGGGACTCGGTGAGTGGACCAATCAGATTACAGTATTTGTACAATGTTAGGTATAGGATTAAATATATTGCTTATAGTTTAAAATATTCATAAGACACTGTCTTAGTGGCGTCGAAAAAACATGAAATGTCTTAAGACTAAGGTATTCAACTAGTGTTCTAGTTATTAAACACTCGCGATTTATACTCATTTTATTAACTATGTGAGTTCGGGTCGTATCACGATAAATTAATAAAGATATCTGATTACAACTGGGTCGAAACGTCGGGTAAAATAAAGGTAATCAGATATCTTTATTAATTGATCGTGATACGACCCGTTCTCACATAGTAAATAAAATAATGTATTCTACCTGTAATGACATACGGTGCCGAGACGTGGAACATGACAGTCGGGCTGGCTCACCGATTACATGTTGCTCAGCGAGCAATGGAGCGTTTTTATGTTACTGAAATCTTTGAAGTTATTTCTTATGTACTCAAAGTAGCTTTGTCATAAAATATATTTATATTTGCCCTTGGATTGGCAACTTTAAGTTTTTAATCATAAAAACTATTATCCTTTGTACTTTTAACTACTGATTCATCAATCGTTCTTAACAATTATAAGTTCAACTGGACCTTATGACTTTCTTATTAAAGTTCAATTTAGCTTTCATATTACTTTCCTCATAATTGTATGAGTGAATTAGTAAGGAATGCTTTTGCAATTGAACTAAAGAGGTATTTCCTTTTTGGTTACAGTCATATCGTATGTTGCATTCTCTTGATTCTGTCTACCCTTTGCAACTGTGAGACTTAATTATTACATACATTCACGACCTTCAATAAATTTTAGGGTGGATAGTACTTTGGTGGCATAAAACTCTATTAGTCACTATTAGCATTAATATTGCGGTTGTGATTCCGATCGCCTCATGAAACCACCTGTCATGTATGATGATGACTATACGTAAAACTTTGGTTTGACATACTCATGCGTCATTTGGGGTAGGCCTATGTCCAACAGTAAATTCAAACAGGCTGATGATGATGACGTTAAAAAAAAACTAATGCAGGAATAAATACGAAACTCTGACTACCTTGCAAGAGATCAGGGTCTTGAAGTGTTTATTGGTTTATATTAGGGAAACCAAGCCAACCCGCATAATTATAAATAAATAGATTTCAATTAAACCAACTACACAGTTATTAAGACGCAGTAGAAAATGTCGATGTAACTCATTCGTTGGAGGCTTGACTCTGTATCAGTGGGTACAGGGTTCAAACCTTGGAATATGTATCAATGGAAATGAATATTTCTGATTTTCTACGTTCATTTACCTTTATATAATATAGTGAGGAAAAACATCGTGCGTAAACCTACCTGTTCGCCGAACAAGTAATAGTCTGTGCTCGTAAATGGCGACATGGCTTACCACCTGTCACATTGTGTACTGACTGTCTGGTTAGTTTTCAAACTCAATTCAATATAAGTACTAGTACAGTACACTAATTGAAAGTCAAAATATTTGTCTAACACTGGTTGTACGTACGCGTTCACCACCATTAACCCTTGCGGGGTAGTCAGAGGTTCAGGTGTCCATCTCCGCAATTGCGAAGGTAGTAATTCTATGGCTACCTCGAACCCACGTGTTAACCAGATAATCAGTACTCAATGTGACAGGTGGTAAGCCATGTCGCCATTTACAAGCACTAACTTTTACCTGTTCTGGGAACAGGTAGGTTTCCTCACGATGTTTTCCCTCACCTTAGTATTCGACGTATTTCGTAAATGTATTTTTAACACAGGTTGTCTCTTAGTATTAAAATTCTACTATTGGTTATGAAGCCCTGGCTCGTTGAAACACCAATATGAAACTCCGCTTTCAGGACTTTTTGCCCAGTGCCATTTGGACATTTTATGCGGATGAATGATAGCAGATTGACAAAAGGAATATATATGAGTGAAATGAAAGGGCGGTTACGTAGGGGCCGGCTGAATAAGACATATAACAGTCAGATAGACGCTATATTGAAAAAAGGTGACGTTAGGTGTACCTATAACCGCCGAGACTGTATGAGAAGATGTATGAATGTCAATGAAGCGAAAATGGTCTGTCAGGATCGGGACAAATGGGGATCTGTGATCTCTGCCTACCCCTCTGCAGGGAATCAGGCGTGATGTGTATGTTTGTATGTATGCATCGGCAAGGTATCCCCCGATCGCGTAGTAAGCGGGCTCCTAACTTTACTCTGAAAAGGCTTGTCCTTTTGTCAAGATCGAGACAGATCTCTGCCTAACCCTCTGTACTAAAACAGGCGTGATGTGTACGTAAGCGACCTTACTCTTTCCACTGTGCAAACATAACCAATCGTATATCACATAGTAGATTCAATGAAATCTATTTATAGTTTGCTAAAACAAACAAATGCGGTTAATTTTATTATCAGTAATAAAATTAGACGTTTTAAACGTTATCGCTATTTACCTATGTCCCGTGCTTCAATGTAAATAGAATGCTAAGACGAAGAATCTATTGGGCGATGAGCTAACAACCTGTCACTAATGTTCCGTATAAATACGGCACAAACCCAATTACTACGGTGAGGGAAAACATCGTGAGGAAACCTACCTGTTCCCCGAACAGGTTATAGTTAGTGCTTGTAAATGGCGACATGGCGTGCCACTTGTCACATTGAGTACTGACTATCTGGTCAACACGTGGGTTCGAGGTGGCCATAGAATTACTACCTTCGCAATTGCGGAGATGGACACCTGAACCACTGACTACACCGCAAGGGTTAATGGTTGTGAACGTGCATGTCTTTTTTGACAATCCAAATTCGATTACTAAATGGCAGGACATATTATATCTCCGAGGTTTTCTCCACTCTGAAAGGAATTAAAGGCGTGAATATACATGCTAACATGCCATTCTTCTCAGCATGTCGTAGACAGTGACTAAGGGACTACTTTTCAATTGAATTTAGATATGTTTATTCCTCTACATTGTATTTTGACGAACTCCGTGGCGCGATCGGTTAGACACCGGAACGCTAATCGTGGGGTCCCGTGTTCGATTCCCGGTGGAGACAGAGTTAAGAACTACGCTTTTCTTCTGCTTTCCAGTCTGGTTGTTGATTATATATGCTTTATATGTATACATTTCTTAAATATACGTTGACTAGTACCCTTAACACAAGTCTTAAATGTACTTACCAAGGGGCTAGTGCAATTGGTGTAGTAATGTCCAAATATTATTATTACGAGTATTATTATGTGTGTATGTAAATGTCTGTCAAGGCAGGTGTAGTGTAAAGAACAGAAGAGCATGTATGAGAAGGTTAAGTTTTTGAGCGACGCTAGAGAAATTTGTAATTATTCAGGTGGTGACCGATAGTCTCTGCCTATACCGTTGGGAACATAGAGGCGTGAATATGTGTTAGTGTGATGGTGACATGTATTTAGAATTCCATACACACTATTCATTAGCACAGATAATTCATAGATCGCCTAATTGGTCTCATTAAACCTTCAGCACCTATTTTGGATTGAGGATGTAGCTTTTCATTATTATTTAAACAGTGTTGTCTTGTCACGCGTCACAGTCGTATTCTCAAGTCATTAATCGTTTTCAGGGTATACAGAAAATCCTCTACATAACATCAACTCGTTTAGCATAACTGTCTAATCAATACATAGTATAAAACAAAGTCGCTTTCTCTGTCCCTTTGTATGCTTAAATCTTTGAAACTACGCAACGGGTTTTGATGCGGTTTTTTTAATAGATAGAGTGATTCAAGAGGAAGGTTTATATGTATAATAACATCCATTAAATAGTGGATTAGGCTATATATTTTATACCCGTGCAAAGCCGGAGCGGGTCACTAGTATCCTATATTGCTAATTGATTACTAACCCATCACCCAAAATATTCCATATACCACTAATCGCTTACACGCCTAGACAATATCGAAAGAACGGCAGCTAGTTAGCATTCTTTTTACGTCCCAATCTAGCACTGGCCTACCCGGAACATAATTAAATTCCATCGATTGATATTCACGCAATTGGCATAAAGATATCGACTAACAACACGCGTGAGATAAGCTGAGATACAAATTTATAATCAGGAGAATTTTAATCTATATACGTAGATATCACTTCCGTTATTATAGAGGGGTAGGCAGAGATCTTAGTTCCTAATTTGTCTCGATCTTAATAAATCACTTAAGTTTAATTGACACTCATACACCTACTCATACACACTCGGTTTCATTATATAACATAGCCATAGCTATAATTAGGCTTATTTTAATGTGTATACATACATACATATCAAGCCTGATTCTCGGTAGAGGGGTAGGCAGAGTACGCGGTTTTTAATTTGTATCGATCTTAATAAACCACTTTAGTTTCATTGGCTGACACTCAAACAGGCTCGGCGATTATAAGTACTTCTAACGTTACCCTTTTTCAATATGGCTATAAACAAACACTTTTTAATATATATACGAGTACATACATACATATCACACCAGTTTTCCTACACAGGGGTAGGCAGAGATCACGGTTCATAATTTGGCTCGATCCTGACACACCACTTTTGCTTTATTGATTTTAATCTAGTTCTTTGCTAGTCCGGGAAGTATATACAATGGTATTAGTAGCCTATGTTAGGTTCCTAAGGTAACTGAGGTGATAGAATACAGGTTAATACATTGTTAGTCATATTCCATATTAATGCCATCACCTTTCTGTCTTTAATGTTAAAGACGACTTCACCCCTAGTCCCTTAGTTGCCTCATACAATGCGAAAAGCAACTAGTTAGTTATATTTACGTCTCAGATTAGATATAATATTTCACTTTTTCATTCAGATCACTTTTTAGCATTCATATTAGGGTTGTGTAGTCATATGGAACTGGTGACAGTTTGCTAGTCCATCGCCCAATACATTCCATTTACCCCTAAGCCCTTAGTCGCCTCATACAATACGAAAGGCAGCTAGTTAGCAATATATTTACGTCTCAGACTAGATATAATATCTCTTAGGTCACTCTTTAGCATTCATACATATTAGGGTGGTGTAGTCATACATGGCTTACCACCTGTCACATTGAGTACTGACTATCTGGTCAACACGTTTGTTCGAGGAGAATTACTACCTTCGTAATTGCGGAGATGGAAACCTGAACCTCTGACTGCCCAAGGGTTAATTGTCGTAAATGCGTGTCTTTTGTTTTTGTCCACAAAGTTTCAAATCATATGTTTGAAAATCGACTTCCGTAAACAAAATATATACATGGCTACTTCGAACATTCTCTAAACATAAACAAAGGATTCAATTCAAACCATATGTGTTCCTAATGCTAATAACAAACATACACATTCAGTCGTTAAGTGCTAGGACGATGTCATACGGAAGTGGTTCAGAATCATGTACATATGATGTTAATTGTAATAGCAGAAAGCAATATAAAGTATGTCACAGTTGCTTTGGACTAAAGAAAATGTGTAATTATATTAATATACTGGTCCATTTGTATTTTATAGTTTTTCAATGAATTATTTGAGCTTTAGTATTGTCATTAATTGAATTTATTTTATTGAATATGATATTACAGATTTTCATTGTTATTGAAGTGTCTTGATTTTTGATTTAATTTGTATAACATTATATATTTTAGTATCGTATTGGGTACAAACCTGTAATGATGATCAAAAATAAATAAACAAATAAATAAAATATATATCAGATTAGATAAACAATGTTACATGTAAGCTGCGCCGCCGTTTACAAGCACTGACTATTACCTGTTCGGAGAATAATATTTACCCTCACCGTGGTAGTTTTGGTTTCTTTAATGATAAGTATAAAAGCTAATATTTGACGACCTCCGTGGCGCGATCGGTCAGACACCTGAACGCTAATCGTGAGGTCCCGGGTTCGATTCCCGGTCAAGGCAGAGTTAAGATCTACGCTTTTCTACTGCTTTCCAGTTTGGTCGTTGATTATATATGCTATATATAATAAGTATACATTTCTTAAATATACGTTGACTAGTACCCTTAACACAAGTCTTAAATGTACTTACCAAGGGGCTAGTTCAATTGGTTTAATAATGTCCAAAATATTATTATTATAATATCATTATCATTCAATTCACTTTTATTTACTGATTTGGTACGCGAATATAAATGTAGGTTAATTGGATCCTTTCCGTATAACTCCGTTCAATTATTCGCCCGATTCACGTTTGTCCTATTTAAGTAGCTTCTTTAGTTAGTGTAGTTTCAAGAAGAGGACTACGTTTTATAATTCATATGCATATGATAATCATATAAGGTAGATAGAATATCCTTAATATGATAGTCATTACATACATACACATCACGCTTGATTCCCTGTTGAAGGGTTGGCAGATATCACGGATCCCCATTTTTCCCTATCCTGTCAAAACATTTTCGCTTTATTGGCACTCATACACCTCCTCATACACACTAATAAAAAATCAAAATACTTATAATGTTAGTTTATTATAATTCCACGACTAACTTTCTTTCTTCTATAATATATTTACAGCAAATTAAGACCTCTGACTACCCCAAATAGGATAACAATTACGACCCGCATTGTGTATGTAGCTAATTGAAGACCCAATTTATTCATGACGTTTAACCAGCCAGGGTCACTGGACTTCAATTAAGCTTAATATTCTTTCAAACAATTTAAGCTTTGAAGTCATTCAAACTTTAATCCCATTCAGGACGGACAGAACCTCGGAAATATCTCGTCAATCATTTAGCGTAACTATTGGAATAGATATACAAGTATTACTATTGATCGGGATATATAAGGATCCGTGATCTCTGCCTACCTCTCTACAGGGAATCAGGCGTGATGTGTATGTATGATAGGTGACAAGTTGCTAACCCATCGCTCAATACATTCCATTGCACCCAATTCGTCGCAGATAAACCGGAAAGAAAGACAGTTAATTAGAATTCTATTTACGTACCAAATTAGGTCGGGAAACGTACTATAGTTTATAATGAACTGACTCATTCATTACAAGAATTAGATTCGTTCTTCAGTCGTTCAATGAATGCTTCGTTCAACAGTCGTGTGTTTAGTAAAACAAAATAAAGTTGCAGAGAATAGTGTGTGTGATTATGGCGTTTCGGAAACGGGAATGTAATATGTGATGTGTAATACATAGTGTGTATGGTATATAGTTTGTGTCACTGTTGTTGTGTGCGTGAAAAATGTCGAATCGCGTGATGGGATACATGATTTGTGGTTACAATTCTGTCGATAACCTTATGGTGAGTGTCAATTTTATCGATAACATAAGCATGATTTACATACAAACACATCATGCCTGATTCCCTGTAGAGGAGTAGGCATAGATTACGGATCTGTCCCGATCCTGACAAACTTTTTCTTTATTGACACCCATACACACTCGGCGGTTATAAGTACGTTTAACGTCACCGTTTTACAATATTTGTTTGAAAAGGGAATGCTGTGATTGTTTGGATATGTTATACGAATGAATGATAGAAGATTGACAAAAGGAATATATGTGAGTGAAGTGGAAGAACGTTTACGTAGGGGCCTACCCAATAAGACATATGACAGTCATATAGACGCATAATTTATTCCTACACTATTAACACTGATAATATTTAGGACACCAATTGAACTAGCCTATTAGTAAGTTCATTTAAGAGTTGTGTTAAGGGTACTAGTCAACGTATATCATAATTTTAGTTCCCGGAAATATTGTCTTAATCACAGGTCATAGGAATGTCTCATATTAAGATACATATCTGACGACGACCTCCGTGGCGCGATCGGTTAGACACCTGAACGCTAATCGTGGGGTCCTGGGTTCGATTCCCGGTGGAGGCAGAGTTAAGAACTACGCTTTTCTACTGCTTTCCAGTCTGGTTGTTGATTATATATGCTATATATGTATTTTTCTATATATAATATGTATACATTTCTTAAATATACGTTGACTAATACCCTTAACACAAGTCTTAAATGTGTACCAAGGGGCTAGTTAAATTGGTGTAATAATGTCCAAATATTATTATTATTATATCTAAGCCAAGACACATTTTAATAGTTGCTAAATAGTGGTCAGGCCATCGTCAAATATGATGACGGCACATTCTATCTATATGAAAGACTAAGCGAAATATATATCAATTCATATTTTAGTCCATTACTTTTTAATACAATTAGTGTATAAAGTAAATAATACAACAAAACTAAAACTTTTCTTTATACACAACTAGCGACCCGCTCCGGCTTCGCACTTCTGGCTATTTAATGGATGTTATTATACATATAAACCTTCCTCTTGAATCACTATCTATTAAAAAAAACCGCATCAAAATCCGTTGCGTAGTTTTAAAGATTTAAGCATACAAAGGGACATAGGGTCAGAGAAAGTGACTTTGTTTTATACTATGTGGTGAATTAATAAAAAACTTAAGGTACTAAAAAAATTATATGCAATGTATCAATAATAAATTAATGTAAATTTATTAAAATCAAAACTTCTCTTTACACATTCGGTGATTATAGTCATCTATGTGTTATTGTATGTACGTTTCATTACAATAGTTCTTTATAATATATGGTATTGATTATAAATTTATCGTAACCACGTGTGTTTGATATGGCCCTATTACTTAGTATATTTAAAGATTAAGTCGCTAACGTATAAGTAAAATACAATGTAATATAAACGTACATATATTCACGCATCTAATTTCTACAGAGATAGGCAGAGACTGAACATCATCACCTTGTTCTCTTATATCTGAAAACTTCGAATTCTAACGTGTATTTTGTATCTATAAATTCTACATATGTATTGTTCACGCCCATTTTACTAAAGATCCTCTTTTGTCTTTGGACGCTTTATTGACTTCCATACTTATACATACTCGATGGTTAGACATTCTAATGTCAGCCATTTTTTATAAATCTCGAAAATCAGTTGAAAAAAATTTTCATCTTGTCCAAAATTATCATAACATTCCTGTGTCTATTTTTGTCGCTACATCTTAAAAATAAAACATATTACGTTTGATATGATAACTATACGCGTCTGCAATAACGGAGTCATTCATTTAAGATCATACGAATCATACAAAAACCAATTTTCACCAGATAATCATATTTTTATTCAATATATGGATCAAAAATATCACCCATTGAAAGTAAATAGACATTAAAATTGTCATTGTAATCAATCACACTATAATGAAACTTTACGTCACATCGTCGAAAACATCGTGAGGAAACCTACCTGTTCCCGAACAGGTAATAGTTAGTACTTGTAAATGGCGACATGGCTTACCACCTGTCACATTGAGTACTGACTATCTGGTCAACACGTGGGTTCGAGGTGTCCGTAGAATTACTACCTTCGCAAATTCGGAGGTGGAAACCTGAACCTCTGACTACCCCGCAAGGGTTAATGGTCGTGAACGCGTTTTTGTTTTACTTTACATCAGTGAAATAGTCATTTATTTTGTAGTAGCCCCCAAAACCAGCAGTATTCCGGTTTTATCAGTTACTGACTATTACCTATTGTAAATAGTACATCTTATAATACTGACCGAGTTCGTAAATGTATTTTTATTACGAAAATGTATAGAGAAATTCATTATACTTCATTTCCATTGGTACATGCTCAAGCGGGATTTGAACCTTGTACCCTCCATACAGAATCAAGCCCCAAACAACTGAGCTACGTCGAATTATAACCTTATAATGTTTAATATAAAACGTACAAAGTTTGAGATAGATAGATTACTTACTAAAGAAGTAAGAACAGAATTTAATACGGAATTTCCTTATAAAATGGTTTATAGTTTTTCTCATACTTTAATCTGGTTCCATTGTGATTTTAATTGTTCTAGAACACGATGTAGTTTGACCTTAGTTGATAGTCCTTCGTCTAACATTGTTTTATTACTATTACCTATAGTTAGATAGCTATTTTGACTATTGAGCGATGTTTATTCTGTCTATTAGTAGGCAAAATGACAAACGCGTAGTCAGAGGTTCAGGTGTCCATCTCCACAATTGCGAACGTAGTAATTCTATGGCCACCTCGAACCCACATTTTGACCCATATGTTTATAGCCCAATATTTCATACTCATTCTCATACAAAGACTAACGCGTTCACGACCATTAACCCTTGCGGGGAAGTCAGAGATGGCCACCTCGAACCCACGTGCTGACTCTAGTCAGTACTCAATGTGTCAGCCATGTCACTATTTACAAGCACTAACTATTACCTGTTCGGGGAGCAGGTAGGTTTCCTCACGATGTTTTCCCTCACCGTATTATTCGACGCATTTCGTAAATGTATACCAAAATAAATGTATATCCATTCCCATAGCCCAATAGATTCAATAAACTCTACCCTAGTCACACCTGATATACACATACATTCACAGCCTTTAATCCCTTTCGGGGTGGACAGAACCTTGGAGACATGAAATGATCTCCTTGGTCACTTATTAGCATAAATATTGGAGTTGTGATGTTATATACATCAACGGTGACAGGTTGCTAGCCCACTGCCCAATAGATTTCATTGACCCCTAGTCCCTTAGGCCCCTTTTACAATATGCCGGAAAGAATGGCAGCTTGTTAGCGTTCTATTTACGTACAGTCTACGCTAAAAGTGCAGTTCCAGTAACTTTTTATAAGCTTTACGTTTATAAGAACAAAAGACAAAATTGTACATTTTAAAACTGGCGCCACTATGCATTATCATGGCCACTATACGTTCGCGTGCTTCGAAATGAAAAATATTGTCTTTTCGCTGCTTTAAAACTAAACTGAAGAAACTCAAAAAACACTATTTTGCAAAAAACGTTGTTTTATAATATAGTTGATATATTTTTGACATTAAATTGCATATAATTTAAAAAAATGATTAAATATAAATACATTTTTTATCTTTTTATTAACTTAATATGTTTTATGTACTTATTATTTAATCTTTTTGAGATAAAATGTTTTTCGAGTTTCTTCAGTTTAGTTTTAAAGCAGCGTTTTGTTCTTATAAACGTAAACCTTATAAAAAGTTACTGGGGCTGCACTGTTAGCGTTGACTGTACGTACACCCCTTATAAGTATGAAGCCGAAAATAAATATCAGCTCTAGTATTCAATGAATGGGTTCCAAAAATAGATGCCATTACATCTATGAAAGCGTAGAACGTATACATTCAAAGTCAAAGTGAAATGTTTTTATGCAACATAAGTACAAGAACAGTACATTCATTGAAAGTCAAAACATTTGCCTGACACTGGTTGTCTCTTAGCATAGAAATTCTACCGTTGGTTCGGAAGCCCTGGCTCGGAGAAGAACCAACCAGAAACTCCGGCTTTCAGGATTTTTTGCCCTGTGCCAGTTAAAAAACCAAATTATACAGAAACAATCATCCTTACATATAGCTTAGATGCACTCATTGCCAACCCTGAGCATCGGCAAGGTAGTCTCCGTCCGCGTAGTAAGCCCCCCGGACAAGTCGGCCCTTAACTATGTATAGTCTTAAATTTAGGTAAGGGCAATCTCGTAATCCAGTCCGGTAAATAATTATAAAAAAATTTACCTCCTTTATTCCCTTTAAGGTGAACAGAATCTCGGAGGTATAATAACTACTAAGTCACTGTTTAGCGTAAATATTGGGGTTGCGATGTTATAACGGTGACAGGTTCCTAGCCTATCGCTCAATTGATTCTATTTAACCTTAGTTCTTTAGTCGCCTCCTATGAAATGCCGGGAAGAACGGCAGGTAGTTAGCATTCTTTTAACGTCCCAGACTAGCATATGTCTAAATGGAAGCACTCGTATTATCTTTATACACATACGCTGCGAACATGGAGTAATTAATAAGAGGAGTGGGCCTTACGCAATATTTGTATGGAAACTAGCGTGGCATTACGCGGGCTGAAACGAGGTACGCGGGATGGAGGGGAGATATTACAACCAATCAAAACACGGCATCGGCCAATTAAATCAGGTATCTTCTTTCTACTACACATTTTTAGACTCCGCACCAATTAAAACACGCCATTTGGACTCCGCACCGCGTAACGGGGACCGCTCCTTACGCCGGGTCCTCTTTGTATTTGGTTCGTGATTAATTTATATAATGTGCAGTCTGGGACTTAATTACAACGTAACCAGCTGCCTAAGTACTACCACGGGACACTTATAAGAAAATCATGCCAGTCAGACATGTTAATATAATTAGTATATAAAATACTACTATGTATTAATCAACTTTTTACATTGATAATAAGGTTAATTATGTCAATGGGTGACAGACGAAAATATTATCTTAATATAAAATAAACTTCAAGACTTCTTCATCGTGGGGTAGTCAGAGATTCGTGTATCCTTCTTCGTGATTAATTATGGCCACGTTGACAGACCTCTGGCGCATCACGCCTGATTCCCTTAGAGGGGTAGGCAGAGATCACGGATGCCCATCTATCCCGATAGACCACTTTCGCTTCATTGTCACTCATATACCTCCTCATACACACTCGGCGGTTATAGGTACTTCTGACGTCACCCTTTTTCAATATGGCGTCTATCTGTTATATGTCTTATTAGGCCCGCCCCTACATAATCGCCCTTTTACTTCACTCATATATATTCCTTTTGTCAATCTACTATCATTCATCCGCATAACATGTCTAAACAATCAAAGCATACCATTTTCACTCTTAATTTAGTACCAATTACCGTCAGAAACAGTCTCGGTAAACGTAGTGTAGGATGCCCCCCTGCTAGATGGACCGATGACCTGAAAAAGGTCGCTGGTAGTGGTTGGCTGACGGCCACGAGTGATCGTGTTTTATATACCCTTGGGGAGGCCTACGTCCAGCAGTGGACTGACAAAGGCTGATTGATTTATTTATACCGTCAGATTCCCAATTGACCCTTAGTTAAGACTTGCAGCTAGTTAGCATTTTATTTACGACGTATGTATAAGTTAATAGTTACAGGTAATAGTCAGTGCTTGTAAATGACGACATGGCTTGCAACCAGTCACATTGAGTACTGATCTGGTCAACACGTGGGTTCGAGGTGGCCATAGAATTACTACCTTCGCAATTGCGGAGATGGACACCTGAACCTCTGCCTACCCCGCATGGGTTAGGTCGTGAACGAGTTTGTCTTTTACGGGACATGAATAAAAGAATAGTTAACCTAATTCAATGTTTTGAGATATGATAAGAAGGGCACGGGGTGACACGAACCGAAATAAGTTTGGCATCACGAAATTTGGTTACCTATAAACGCGGTTTAAAAATGTATGACGTGTTTACTCCGAAAGGGGGTCAGGAATATAGAATCAAGATGTTTAGGTGTGTACATGATAAATGTGTATACATTAAGACTATTTATTATCTTTCCTGTGCTAGCTGGGACGTAAAAAGAATGCTAACTAGCTGCCGTTCTTCCCGGCATATCAAATGAAATGAAAATCTTTTTATTCAACATAAGGATCATAAAATAAAAACTAATTGAAAGTTAATAAAAAACAGTTTTTTTATAAAAAACTAGTAACCCGCTCCGGCTTCGCACTTCTGGCTATTTAATGGAGTTATTATACGTATAAACCACTGTATCTATTAAAAAAAACCGCATCAAAATCCGTTGGGTAGTTTCAAAGATTTAAGAATACAAAGGGACATAGGGACAGAGAAAGCGACTTTGTTTTATACTATGTAGTGATGTTTAATTCATAACGTCATCCTTTTTCTATATGTCGTCTATCTGACTGTCATATATCTTATTGGGATAACTTTTACATTATTATGGAATAATATTCGAAACTTATCATATGATTTAGTCTCTTAGTCACCTCTTAAGATACCAAGTGGAAACGCAGTTAGTTAGCGTTCTATTATTAGTATGTATGATTTATAATGAAATGTCACATACATACGTTAAAGTTCTAATTACACTGTCATGAATCTCGAAATTTGTAAGTTCGCGAATTCACATTCGTGAAAACCGTGTTCCGTGTTAGCTGGGAGTTTATTATGAAAACTAGCTGCTTTACTTCTCGCTATATAGTAATAATATTTAGGACACTTACACCAATTGAACTAGCCCCTTGCTAAGTACATTTAAGACTTGTGTTAAGGGTACTTGTCAACGTATATTTCAGAAATATATACTTATTATATATAAATAAATACATATATAGCATTTATAATCAACGACCAGACTGGAAAGCAGTAGAAAACCGTAGTTCTTAACTCTCACACAATGCTCACGAAATTACAATACTACATAAACAAAACCAACGCGTTCACGACCATTAACCCTTGCGGGGTAGTCAGAGGTCGAGGTGTCCATCTCCGCCATTGCGAAGGTAGTAATTCTATGGCCACCTCGAATCCACGTGTTCACCAGTTGGTCAGTACTCAATGTGACAGGTGGTAAGTCATGTCGCCATTTACAAGCACTAACTATTGTACATGTTTGGTAACAGGTAGGTTTCCTCACGATGTTTTCCCTCACGAAATATATAATGACCCCAAGCTTCTACACACCCTAAACAGATAAGACGTCTGATCATAGTAATAATAAAGTGTCACACGGTTAGGTAAGCTAAAGCTCTAATTACGCTGTCGTGAATCTTGAATTAGCGTGGCGATTGGCATTTTTGAAGCCGTGAACTTCATATTTGGAACGCGTGATAGGTATGACGTGACACGGTGACAAATGTAATGTGTAATAATATATATATACATACACATCACGCCTGATTCCCTGTAGAGGGGTAGGCAGAGATCACGGATCCCCATTTGTCCCGATCCTGACAGACCACTTTCGCTTCATTGACACTCATACACATTCGGCGGTTATAGGTACACATAACGTCACCTTTTTTCAATATAGCGTCTATATGACTGTTATATGTCTTATTGGGCTGGCCCCTACGTAACCGCCTTTCGACTTCACTCAAATAATATATAATGTAATAATATATTACATTATATATTCAAATCGTGTGATATGGGAAGGTTGCGGTTTAAAAGAAGATGTAGTGACTAAATACAATTTAAAGACTCCATAAAAGTTGACTTAATCTTTGTTAATTAGAATAAATAAATAAAAAAAACACTCACATAACACACACATAAATGTTGTCTACTGGAAATTAATATATTTTTTGATTATAAACTGCTATACTACTATAACATACATACATATTATGTATATAATATATATCTATAAAAAAATCATAACATACGTCGACAAGTACCTTTAACATGTCTTAAATTACTATTAACTTACCAAGGGACTAGTTCAATAATTATACTATCTTACAATATTATTACATATATATGTATCCACTATATTCCTTAATTCAGTCCATCCATCTAGGGACTTACTTAAGCATATAGCGCGTAGAATCTTAATGTCACCGGAAACGGATAGACGACTCGACGCATCCAAACAATGCCAGATGGGTTATCTCACTTCTAAGAAACACGGTGCGAGGAAGGGAGCTTGGGTTTTGTAACCAGCTGCCTTCCTATCATACATAATAATAATATTTGGGACACTATTACACTAATTGAACTAGTCCCTTGGTAAGTTCATTTAAGACTTGTGTTAATGGTACTAGTCGACGTATATTTAAGGAATATATTGTTAAATATATTTATAGCATATATAACCAACGACCAGACTGAAAAGCAGAAAAAAAGCGTAGTTCTTAACTCTGCCTCCACCGGGAAACGAACCCGAGACCTCACGATTAGCGTTCAGGTGGTTAACCAATCGCGCCACGGAGGTCGTCAAATACATAGAGTCACGCCTTTACGTCCCTAAGGGGATAGGCAAAAACTATCGATTCCAACCTGGAATGATCCTGACAAATATCCTTTGCTTCACTCACACCCCTTAATCTTATATGCTCTTCTGTTCTTCACTACGTACACCCGCCTTGAGAAGAATGTCTCCAATTTGATCTGTATATGTTCTACGCGGCCTACCCCATCCAACTCTACCTTCTACTTTGGCTCTTTAAATCTTAATTAATAGATTAATTTTCTTTTGCTTTTTACTTATATGTTATAAACTATACATTCATAATAAATATTGAGAAAAGGGTGACGTTAGAAGTTCCTATAACCGCTGAGTGTGTATGAGAAGATGTATGAGTATCAATGTAGCGAAAGTGGTTTGTAAGGATCGGGACAGATAGGGATCCGTGATCTCTGCCTACCCCTCTACAGGGAATCAGGGGTGATGTGTATGTATGTAGCTATCTATACTGTTTGAAATGGGAACAAAGATTATCAATATACTAAGAACAATGACTTCTTAATACTGCTTACATAATAAAATCTCTTCAGACAGTCGGCGAGGGAAATTAGAGAGGAATACTATCCCATCGGGTTTGATATAGTATGTATGTATTCTTACACCTCCTCATACACACTCGGCGGTTATAGGTACTTCTAACGTCACCCTTTCCAATCTGACGTCTTCTGTTTTTCTACAGATCGGACGTGATGTGTACGTATGTAATACATAGATAATAAAAGTTATTTTATATTATACAAACGTAATACATACATTATTAAACTCATTATATCTTATACGGGGCACAAAACATCTGAGATATATTTAATACTTCGTTTAATTTTAGTAAGATCTGACGGGATTGTAATGATATTAATATAAACACTATCACACCAATTAAACTAGCCCCTTACTAAGTACATTTAAGACTTGTGTTAAGGGTACTAGTCAACGTATATTTAAGAAATATATACATATTATACATAGATAAATACATATATATCATAATATATAATCAACGAACAGACTAGCATAAGACAAGCGTAGCTCTTAACTCTGCCTCGACCGGGAATCGAACCCTCACAAGTAACGTTTAAGATGTCGTCATTATATAATAGTGTTACAATTTTCCTACACATTCCCATTCTTCTAGCAAAGTCCATGTAGAACATACTTTTAATCAGCTTAATTGATCTTCATTAAAACTGAGTCACTGATCCATTGAAATCCTGTACTAGTATGGGACGTAATAGAATGCTAACTAGCTGTTATTCTGTTGTAAGTTTTAGATGTTATGGAGTGTTGATACAGTTTATCGTTTCTTAGATTTCGATTTTCTCTTAGTTCTTAACTTGAATCTTAGGGCATGCATGAAAATTACTAGTTGCTTCATAACTTCAAGTCTGTTATCCTTGAGGTGGAGAGAACTTTAAGCATCGAAAACCCTTTTCGTCACATTTAGCCTGAAAATATACATATATGTATATACCTTAATATTCGGAGTATAGAAGAGCATGTATGAGAAGGAGATGTGAGTGGAGCAAGATAGGTATTTTCAGGATCGTTCTTTGTGGCGATCGATAGTCTCTGCCTATCCCGTTAGGGACGTAGAGGTGTGAATACATATATTTATGCTTGTTATTTTCGTCCCAAACTATACAGTACCCTAGATGTGGACAGAATAAAATGGTTTGCAATAAATAATTGCGAAGGTAGTAATTCTATTGCCACCTCGAACCCACGTGTTGTACATAGTTAGTACTCAAAGTGATAGGTGGTAAGCCATTTACAAGCACTAACAATGACCTGTTTTGGGAACAGATAGGTTTCCTCACGAATGTTTTCCCACACCCTAGTATTTTACTAGCACATAGTCTTCGACGTAAAATGGCTGCAGATATATTTTAAAATTTACAAATATTGTTACTGTAACTAATACCCATATTCCGTCGTTTCTTAACAGATCCTGCTAATTATTGCGTCGTGCTAATTATATGCCAAACTAACACGTAACCTTAAATAAAAGTGATATGAATGTTAATTTAGAAACTGAAATGAAATTTGCAACTGAGATGCTATGTAAATGCGTACATGCATATTGTCAATCACTTTTGCAGTTGCATTGTAATTAGTGAAATTGATCTTATATACATACACGGTGATGGAAAATATCGTGAGGATAGCTGCCTATCCCTCAAGGCATCAAATCGACTTAGTCATTGGGGCTTGACTCTGTATCAGAGGGTACAGGGTTCAATTCCCGCTTGAACATGTATCAATGGAAATAAAGTTTAATAAATTTCTATGTACATCTTCGTAATAAAAATACATTTTCAAAATGCACCGAATCCTACTGTGAGGGAACACATCGTGAGGAAATCTACCTGTTCCTTGAACAGGTAATAGTCAGTGCTTGGAAGTGGCGACACGGCTTATCACCTGTCACATTGAGTACTGACTATATGGTGATCAATTCGAGGTGGTCATAGAATTACTACTTGCGAAGATGCAAAGCTGAACCTTTGACTACCGCGCAAAGGTTAATGCTCGTGAACGCGTTTGACATCATTATTTTACATTCGATACCATTGGCATACTATATTGTTAACTTAGGAATAAAATAAAGCCAGCTAGCACCATTCTATAAATCCCGAACTAGCATAGTACACATTCTATTGAGTAAACATTCCCATATAGGTGGAGTTGTAAGCCTCTCTCCGCATAAATGGTGATGGACTATATACCCTGTTTATACTAGTTTCTAATAACAAGACTAGGTTTTGGTTTAGACTTGAAATGCTATTCGGCGTAGTCTTTGGGGACTTGACTCTGTATTAGTTGGTACAGGGTTCAAATCCCGTAGCAGGCACAAAAGGACATTAAGTTTTCTACTTTTTGTACATTTCACGCAGTAAACATACATTTGTGATAAAAATTAATACTAGGGTGATGGAAAACAACGTGAGGAAACCTCCCTGTTATCGAACAGGTAATAGTTAGTGCTTGTAAATATCGACCTGTCTTACTAACTGTCACATTGAGTACTGACTATCTGGTCAGCACGTGGATTCTACCAATTGTGGAGATGGTCACCCGAACCTCTGACTACCCCGCAAGGATAACTGTTTATGAAAGCATTTGTCTTGACATACATACATATGATTGTTTTAGCTATAATACACATACACACACATTTATATGTGTTTGAACCCTCTTTTTATTCAAGTCAAGGATACCTGTTGAACTAGGGATGTGTATTTAAATGTATTTTTAGTTTCAGTTTATATAAATATGCATTACGACTGCAGTCGGTTAGGGGTAGTCAGAGGTCGAGGATCGACTATTTCATCACTTAGAACCCAGTTGTTCAAGCACCCAGTGTTTCAACTAACTGCCTTTCTTCATTGCTTTTAGGAAAGTACGAAAGGGACTAAGAATGATTAGGATAATATGAGTGGAATAATCGATGAGCTAACAACCTGCCCCTAATATTCCTTACTAATGTCATCACAACCCTGTTAACCATCTCATCATCAGCCTGTCTGAATCCACTGTTGGACATAGGCCTCCCCCAAATGACGCCACTTCTCCCTGTCAGTGGCCGTTCGCATCCGTTCGATGCCGGCCAACCTGCGCAGGTCGTCTTCCCACCTTGCCATCTACAATGATTGAAATAATGTCTCTTAAGATTTTGTCTACCTAAATGCATGTATGTCGATATACAAAATATCGATATAGAGTAAAAAACATCCCTATTTCCAATCGGACAGGTGTATCGATATAAGCCGATTCGACTTAACTGTATGTTGGTAACAGCTGTTCCTTGTAAATCTACTACCGGGTTTGATGCCCGGTGCAGTTATAGAACATACAAAAACAAACGCGTTCACAATCATTAACCCTTGCAGGGTAGTCAGAGGTTCAGGTGACCATCACCTTAATTGCGGAGGTAGCAATTCTATGGCCACCTCCAATACACGTGTTGACCAGATAGTTTTCAATGTGTCAGGTGGTAAGCCATGTCGCCATTTACAAGCACCGATTTACCTGTTCTGGGAACAGGTAGGTTTCCTTACAATGTTTCTATTAGGGTACAAGTAAGTTTTCTCACGATGTTCTAAACTAACCTTCCTATTCGGTGCATTACCCAAACGTATTTTTATTACTTAAATAATAAGAAAATACATAATTTAGAAACTAAATAAATACATAAACAATAAGATAACTTACACCTGTATTTGAACCCTGTACCCACTGATACAGAGTCAAGCCCCAACCACTGAGCTATGCCGATGTATGTATGTGTGTGTGTGTGTGTGTTGTAGTAAAAATAACATACCGCGTTCAGTCTTGTAATATTCGCGGAGGGGAAAACACGTTATTATAGTTTGTGTTTATGTGTGTATGTGTTTAAAATATGCGTGTGTAGTTTAAAGTATTGGTTATGTGGCATTATATGTTGTGTGGATAAGGTATTTAGTAGTATTTTTTATTAGGTAGTGTTTAATTGCGATGAAAAAAATGATAAAAAGTGCATTTATTTATCATATTAAAATGAAATTAATTTTAAGTTTTATAAGTAGATATTTTAAAATACTATGATAGAGGTTTCAATTAACAATAAACTAATAGTAAAAAATCTATAAAAAGGCCAAGTTAATCCGAGTAATAATTACAGTTGTATATTAAAGCTGTGTTTCTAATCAAATGCAATTCTTCTTTCTTCTTTGGGTGCCATCTCCTATCGGAGGTCGGCTATCATTGAGGCTACACGATCACGCGATGTTGTCGCTCGGAAGAGTTCTATATTACTCGTGTTGAACCACTCTGCGAGATTCTGCAGCCACGACGTTTTTCTGCGGCCAGGCCTTCTTCGACCTTCAACTTTGCCTTGCAGAATAAGTTGCAGTAGATTGTATTTGTCGGCGCGCATAATATGACCAAGATATTGCAGTTTCCTCCTTTTTATGGTCTTCAAGAGCTCTAACTTCTTATTCATTTTCAGTAAAACCGTTTCATTTTTTACACGATCCGTCCATGATATTTTCAACATCCTCCTATATATCCACATTTCGAATGCTTCTAACCGTTTACATAACGTCTGGGTTAGTGTCCAGGCTTCTACTCCGTATAACAGGATTGAAAATATATAAGACCGCACTAAGCGGCATCTCGTGGAGAGTTTCAGATTCCGGTTACAAAGAAGGTGATTCATCTTCATAAAAGCGCCTCTGGCTTGCTCTATGCGACATTTTATCTCTACACTCTGGTCTTCTTGGTCGTTCACCATACATCCAAGATATTTATATGAACGGACTCTCTCAAGTGGTTGGTTCTTAACGCTTATAACTGCAGACATCTGTGGCGTACGACCTACGATCATGTACTTGGTCTTCTTTATATTGATGTTCAGACCGTTGCTAGCACTGATCGACTCAACACGGTTAAGTAACTGTTGTAGATCTCCCATAGAGCTAGCTAAAAGGATTGTATCATTACAGTGATTTAATAAGTATATTATGTTATAACATTCATTCAAACAAACTTAATATCCAACAATAACATATAGAAAATATTTTAATTAATTAAAAGTAAATTGAACTACAAAACATAATTTGAATTATATAGTTTTCGTAAATTTTAAACATATATACTACTACTTTTCACGCAACAGTTATTTTAAATTTATTTTTGAAAAAATGTAACTAAACATTATTAATTACTAATCTAATCCAACTTCATACATCCCTATAATACTTAAAACCCCTAATCTTGTACACCTTTTAAAACACACGAAAATAAAGGCATTTACTTATCATTCACCTTACGTCCCATACCTTATAAAGCCCCAACAAAGCTCACAACATTGTCTTTCCATGACTCATGTCTTTATGGTGTAAAATGTGACTAAGAGACTAATGGACTTAAGTATATTGTACAACAAAGTCTATTACTAAGATAACGTATTGAATATTTACCTAGTTTAGTAGACTTAGTCTGGGTAAATAGAATGCTAACTAGCTGCCGTTCTTTCCATCTTATATCGGAGGTTTCTAAGGGACTTAGAAAAATGAATTTATAGGATGATGGGCTAGTAACTAATCATCAATTTTAATAACAATACCATCATCACAGACTCGTTAGTTATTCTGCAAGTGACCGAGGACATACCATGTCTCAATCTTGAAAGATATATATGTGTGTACATTACATTTAATAAATCCCATACATTTAAAAAATCACGAAGCTGTTTAATTAATATAGGGTTCTTTATACGTCCATTTTCCCAACCTTAAGATAACTATTAACATGATCATAACAAATTTTTTCACTCCTTAGAGATTTATAATCACTATATCGCATGCATATATACTTACTGAATGTAAATCATGATTGTAATAATTATGATTAGGAGTAAATACTCTATTGGGCGACAGTCTAGCAATCTATCACCAATGTTCCATATAACATTACAACCCCAATATTAAAGCTAAAACGTGACCTAATAAATATTATATCTCCAAAGTTCTGTCCTACAATATTTATGTATGAATGAGTGTCAATGAAGCGAAAGTGGTTTTTCAGGATCGGAACAGAGGGATTCGTGATCTCTAACTACTTTTTTACAGGGAATCGGGCGTGATATATATATATATATATATATATATATGTATATGGAAATATATACATACATATTTGTAATGTATGTGTATTTATGTAAGTCAATTACGAAAGCAAAAACGTATTACACAGTCCATTGCATTCCACCTCTTTTCGAAGCAACCTGCTTAGAACTAGCAAAGCCTGTTGGGTTCTATTCCATCGCTCTACTGACCACCAACCGTTGGGCATCACGCTTCACGACTTTATACCTTCCGGGGTGGTTAGGATTTCGAGTATAGTTTTAAATCGGTCACTTAGGATACTAAATTTTAATGGGTATGAGTGAAGCAACATTGGTCAGGATCTTTCAAGATGTTGGTCGATAGTCTCTGCCTATCTCGTTAGGGAGGTAGAGGCGTGAATATATGTATGTATGTATATGACAGTGTATGTTGTGTTATTTAATTCGACGTAGCTCAGCTGTTTGGGACTTGGCTCTGTATCAGTGGGTACAGGGTTCAAATCCCGCTTGAGCATGTACCAATGGAAATGAATTTAAATGAATTTCCATGTACATTTTCGTAATAAGAACACATTTACGAAATGCATCGAATTATATGGTGAGGGAAAACATCGTGAGGAAACCTATCTGTTCGTCGAACAAAATAGTTAGTGCTTGTAAATGGCGACATGGCTGACCACCTGTTACATTGAGTACTGACTATCTGGTCAACACGTGGGTTCGAGGTGGCCATAGAATTACTACCTTCGCAATTGCGGAGATGGACACCTGAACTTCTGACTACCCCGCAAGGGTATATGGTCGTGCATGCATTTGTTTGTTTTGTTTTTGTAGTTATGATTCGGTGATTTAGGATAGTAAGTGAATGGGTGTGAGTGAAGCAAGAGATTTGTCAGGATCTTTCAAGATGGTGATCGATAGGCTTTGCCTATCTCGTTAACGAAATAGAGGCGTGAATGTATGTATGTATATAACAGTGTATGTTGTTTTGTTTACATAGATATGTTAAAGTTACATACACATCCCGCCTGATTCCCTGTAGAGGGGTAGAAGTTACTTAACTCTTTAAGGTTAGATAGACCTTGAGAAACATATATTTTTATCACTTTTAGTAACTGTCAGGGTTGTTATGGTATTATACATATACATTCACGTCCTTCAATCCCTTTCAGGGTGCACAGAACTTCGGAGATTTAATATCTCCTAGGTCACTTTTTAGCATAAATATTGGGGTTGTACTGTCATATGGAACATTAGTGACAGGTTACTACCTCATCGCCCAAGTGATCCCATTTAACTTCAGTCCCTTAGTCGCCTCCTTATATGCCGGGAAGAACGGCAGCTAGTTGGCTTATTTTACGTCCCAGACTAGCTCAACCGCTGTTTGTAGTAGAATGAATAACACTATTGTTACCTAATATTCTTGTTTAAACCTAACTCAAAACACGTTTGTTAGTGCTCATGATTTATAAACACTAGATTATAATATGACCTAACGATGAACAATAGTATTGTTTGGAATATTTAGGTTTTCTTTAGTGCCTATGTATGTATGTTTGTATACGTAGGTCCTAATTCTTTTGTCATTCTATATTTGAATACTTTAATTGGTTAAACATAAACATCTGCTAATTATACTTACATATACCGTAATCCCTTTTGGTTTTCATAAAACTTCGGTGTCACGATAATATCTGCTGTGTATTAGAATATGTTAGTTTATTATTAAAATAAATCTTAATCTTCTTATGTTGCAAATAAAGACGATTTGTATTAATGATTTCGTAGGTCCTCAGAGACTTCACTACATAGTATAAAACAGAGTCGCTTTCTCTGTCCCTATGTCCCTTTGTATGCTTAAATCTTTAAAAATACGCAACGGATTTTGATGCGGTTTTTTTAATAGATAGAGTGATTCAAGAGGAAGGTTTATACGTATAATAACATCCATTAAATAGCCAGAAGTGCGAAGTCGGAGCGAGTCACTAGTAATGTATATAGTTTAGAAGGCATGGTTTTAATCTACGCATAGCGACATATACTAAATTGCCCGTAATTGCTAAAGAATCTAAGTTATATAATGTCTAGTAAAGAATCTAAGTATACTATATAATCATTAAGATTCTTAATAAAATCTCAGTTAATTTTAGCAATAACATGATCATCAATATATATAATGCCACATAACTTAAACTATTAAATTTACAGCTTCAAATATTCCTGTTATTTTCATTAATAATAGTAGATAGTGTTGATAATATATCTCATACATTCTCTATTAATAGTACTTACTTAGTTAACGAAGTGTTGAAAAAAAGTTTCGAATTCATTTTTTTTCCTAATAGTAGTTAAAATAGTGTAGCTAATAAAGTTACGAATTATTATATACACTAAAAGTAGTTAAAGAAGTGTAGTGTAGTGTAGTTACAATGTTGTGCAGTGGTGGAACAGTTTCCATGATGGACAGGGCTTATATGTCCTTAAGGGCACGACGACCTATGACCAAGATTAATGTGGTATGTATCTATTTTACTGCTACAGTAACATGTAGAAGATATATCCTTAAACAAAGACAAACGAATTCACGACCATTAACCCTTGCAGGGTACTCAGAGGTTCAGGTGTCAATCTTCGCAATTGCAAAGGTAGTAATTCTATGGCCACCTAGAACCCACGTGTTAACCAGATTGTCAGTACTCAATGTGACAGGTGGTAAGCCATGTTGCCATTTACAAGCACTAACTTTTACCGCCAAACAACTGAGCTATGTCGAATTATCCTATACCATTATTATTACTTTACTAATATTTGATATTCAATAATTTCATAACATGAGTATTTTTAATTCCATTACCTATCTATTGTTCTTAATTAAAACAATGGTTATTTTAAAATATTTAATAGGCTGGTCACTTTGATCGAATTGAGTTAAATATTTTTTATTAATACATTTACGAGTATGTATATTCAATTGTCCATTTCTACTATTTCAAGTATTATACTTTGCAATAAACATTTTTACTTTTTACTTATAGTCGTGAACGCGTTTGTCTTTTTTGATAATCGTGTCATAATATAATCATATTTACTATGCGAGTGAAGACGGGAAAAAAGTTGTATGATATCGATATTTACGTTTGATTTGTCTAGACGTTGAACCTCGATTTAACTGCAATCGTAAAATGTTGTTGGGAGCTTCCAATATTACGCGTTTAAGGGATCCGTAGTTTTATTTCTTATTGAATTTTACCACAGCTGTTATACACTGTTGTTTATTATAAATTTATACATACATACACATCACGCCTGATTCCCTGTAGAGGGGTAGGCAGAGATCACGGATCCCCATTTGTCCCGATCCTGAGAGACCACTTTCGCCTCGTTGACACTCATACTTCTTCTCATACACACTCGGCGGTTATAGGTACTTCTAACGTCATGTTTTTTCAATATAGCGTCTATCTGACTGTTATATGTCTTATTAGGCCGGCCCCTACGTAACCACCTAGGGCCACTTTACTCATATATATTCATATAAATTTATATGTCCCGAGTTAGACTGGGGCGTAAAAAGAATGCTAACTAGCTGCCGTTCTTCGCGGCATGTCGTAAGAGGCAACTGAGGTATTAGGTCTAAATGGAATTTATTAGGCGATGGACTAGTAATCTGACACCTGTGTCATAATAAAACATTGGTGTCAGATTGATATCCCATCGTCCAATAGATTCCATTGAACCCTAGACCCTTAGCCGCCTCCTACGACATGCCGGGAAGAACGGCAGCTAGTTAGCATTCTTTTTACGTCCCACGGGACAACGATAATGTGTACGATTGGAGTTTATTGTGCCCACGATCCCCTAAAACAGTCCGTTGGTTTATTATGGTTTTACAGTTTCCTTCGTAAACGCGCAGCCGCATTTCAATGAGATAAAAATACATCTAGTAGCGCCATCCATAACTCAGATTCATGGTAAACACTGCGTCAGAATAGATCACCTATATTAGTATGTAGGTATATGTTCCTATCATTAATGTACATACACATCACGCCCGTTTCCCTGTACTGGTAGGCAGAGATCACGGATCCCTATCCGTCCAGTTGCTAACAGACCACTTTCACTTTATTAACATTCATACACATTCGGTGTGTATGTACTTCTAACGTGGGTGATGTTTTTCGATATTTTTGTCATTATAATGCTTGTGATTTTTTTTGCCTTTAATAACAGAGTAAGATTCACGAATGGCATATACATGGGTGAAATGCAAGTAGCCATATTGAAAAGAGGTGATGTTACAAGTACCTATAACCACCGATTGTGTTTGAGGAAGTGTATGAGTGTCAATGAAGCGAAAGTGGTTTGTCAGGATCAAGAGAGATAGGATCT
The DNA here is from genome assembly GCA_030578115.1 of Leucoptera coffeella. Lineage (NCBI taxonomy): Eukaryota > Metazoa > Arthropoda > Insecta > Lepidoptera > Lyonetiidae > Leucoptera > Leucoptera coffeella. The sequence continues at coordinate 37,505 of JAMBLF010000635.1, read as the reverse complement.
GTGATCTCTGCGTACAAGAATTCAGGCGTGAAACAAAAAACAAAAACGCGTTCACGACCATTAACCCTTGCGGGGTAGTCAGAGGTTCTGGTGTCCATCTCCGCAATTGCGAAGATAGTAAACTAATAGTAAAAAATCTATAAAAAGGCCAAGTTAATCCGAGTAATAATTACAGTTGTATATTAAAGCTGTGTTTCTAATCAAATGCAATTCTTCTTTCTTCTTTGGGTGCCATCTCCTATCGGAGGTCGGCTATCATTGAGGCTACACGATCACGCGATGTTGTCGCTCGGAAGAGTTCTATATTACTCGTGTTGAACCACTCTGCGAGATTCTGCAGCCACGACGTTTTTCTGCGGCCAGGCCTTCTTCGACCTTCAACTTTGCCTTGCAGAATAAGTTGCAGTAGATTGTATTTGTCGGCGCGCATAATATGACCAAGATATTGCAGTTTCCTCCTTTTTATGGTCTTCAAGAGCTCTAACTTCTTATTCATTTTCAGTAAAACCGTTTCATTTTTTACACGATCCGTCCATGATATTTTCAACATCCTCCTATATATCCACATTTCGAATGCTTCTAACCGTTTACATAACGTCTGGGTTAGTGTCCAGGCTTCTACTCCGTATAACAGGATTGAAAATATATAAGACCGCACTAAGCGGCATCTCGTGGAGAGTTTCAGATTCCGGTTACAAAGAAGGTGATTCATCTTCATAAAAGCGCCTCTGGCTTGCTCTATGCGACATTTTATCTCTACACTCTGGTCTTCTTGGTCGTTCACCATACATCCAAGATATTTATATGAACGGACTCTCTCAAGTGGTTGGTTCTTAACGCTTATAACTGCAGACATCTGTGGCGTACGACCTACGATCATGTACTTGGTCTTCTTTATATTGATGTTCAGACCGTTGCTAGCACTGATCGACTCAACACGGTTAAGTAACTGTTGTAGATCTCCCATAGAGCTAGCTAAAAGGATTGTATCATTACAGTGATTTAATAAGTATATTATGTTATAACATTCATTCAAACAAACTTAATATCCAACAATAACATATAGAAAATATTTTAATTAATTAAAAGTAAATTGAACTACAAAACATAATTTGAATTATATAGTTTTCGTAAATTTTAAACATATATACTACTACTTTTCACGCAACAGTTATTTTAAATTTATTTTTGAAAAAATGTAACTAAACATTATTAATTACTAATCTAATCCAACTTCATACATCCCTATAATACTTAAAACCCCTAATCTTGTACACCTTTTAAAACACACGAAAATAAAGGCATTTACTTATCATTCACCTTACGTCCCATACCTTATAAAGCCCCAACAAAGCTCACAACATTGTCTTTCCATGACTCATGTCTTTATGGTGTAAAATGTGACTAAGAGACTAATGGACTTAAGTATATTGTACAACAAAGTCTATTACTAAGATAACGTATTGAATATTTACCTAGTTTAGTAGACTTAGTCTGGGTAAATAGAATGCTAACTAGCTGCCGTTCTTTCCATCTTATATCGGAGGTTTCTAAGGGACTTAGAAAAATGAATTTATAGGATGATGGGCTAGTAACTAATCATCAATTTTAATAACAATACCATCATCACAGACTCGTTAGTTATTCTGCAAGTGACCGAGGACATACCATGTCTCAATCTTGAAAGATATATATGTGTGTACATTACATTTAATAAATCCCATACATTTAAAAAATCACGAAGCTGTTTAATTAATATAGGGTTCTTTATACGTCCATTTTCCCAACCTTAAGATAACTATTAACATGATCATAACAAATTTTTTCACTCCTTAGAGATTTATAATCACTATATCGCATGCATATATACTTACTGAATGTAAATCATGATTGTAATAATTATGATTAGGAGTAAATACTCTATTGGGCGACAGTCTAGCAATCTATCACCAATGTTCCATATAACATTACAACCCCAATATTAAAGCTAAAACGTGACCTAATAAATATTATATCTCCAAAGTTCTGTCCTACAATATTTATGTATGAATGAGTGTCAATGAAGCGAAAGTGGTTTTTCAGGATCGGAACAGAGGGATTCGTGATCTCTAACTACTTTTTTACAGGGAATCGGGCGTGATATATATATATATATATATATATATATGTATATGGAAATATATACATACATATTTGTAATGTATGTGTATTTATGTAAGTCAATTACGAAAGCAAAAACGTATTACACAGTCCATTGCATTCCACCTCTTTTCGAAGCAACCTGCTTAGAACTAGCAAAGCCTGTTGGGTTCTATTCCATCGCTCTACTGACCACCAACCGTTGGGCATCACGCTTCACGACTTTATACCTTCCGGGGTGGTTAGGATTTCGAGTATAGTTTTAAATCGGTCACTTAGGATACTAAATTTTAATGGGTATGAGTGAAGCAACATTGGTCAGGATCTTTCAAGATGTTGGTCGATAGTCTCTGCCTATCTCGTTAGGGAGGTAGAGGCGTGAATATATGTATGTATGTATATGACAGTGTATGTTGTGTTATTTAATTCGACGTAGCTCAGCTGTTTGGGACTTGGCTCTGTATCAGTGGGTACAGGGTTCAAATCCCGCTTGAGCATGTACCAATGGAAATGAATTTAAATGAATTTCCATGTACATTTTCGTAATAAGAACACATTTACGAAATGCATCGAATTATATGGTGAGGGAAAACATCGTGAGGAAACCTATCTGTTCGTCGAACAAAATAGTTAGTGCTTGTAAATGGCGACATGGCTGACCACCTGTTACATTGAGTACTGACTATCTGGTCAACACGTGGGTTCGAGGTGGCCATAGAATTACTACCTTCGCAATTGCGGAGATGGACACCTGAACTTCTGACTACCCCGCAAGGGTATATGGTCGTGCATGCATTTGTTTGTTTTGTTTTTGTAGTTATGATTCGGTGATTTAGGATAGTAAGTGAATGGGTGTGAGTGAAGCAAGAGATTTGTCAGGATCTTTCAAGATGGTGATCGATAGGCTTTGCCTATCTCGTTAACGAAATAGAGGCGTGAATGTATGTATGTATATAACAGTGTATGTTGTTTTGTTTACATAGATATGTTAAAGTTACATACACATCCCGCCTGATTCCCTGTAGAGGGGTAGAAGTTACTTAACTCTTTAAGGTTAGATAGACCTTGAGAAACATATATTTTTATCACTTTTAGTAACTGTCAGGGTTGTTATGGTATTATACATATACATTCACGTCCTTCAATCCCTTTCAGGGTGCACAGAACTTCGGAGATTTAGTATCTCCTAGGTCACTTTTTAGCATAAATATTGGGGTTGTACTGTCATATGGAACATTAGTGACAGGTTACTACCTCATCGCCCAAGTGATCCCATTTAACTTCAGTCCCTTAGTCGCCTCCTTATATGCCGGGAAGAACGGCAGCTAGTTGGCTTATTTTACGTCCCAGACTAGCTCAACCGCTGTTTGTAGTAGAATGAATAACACTATTGTTACCTAATATTCTTGTTTAAACCTAACTCAAAACACGTTTGTTAGTGCTCATGATTTATAAACACTAGATTATAATATGACCTAACGATGAACAATAGTATTGTTTGGAATATTTAGGTTTTCTTTAGTGCCTATGTATGTATGTTTGTATACGTAGGTCCTAATTCTTTTGTCATTCTATATTTGAATACTTTAATTGGTTAAACATAAACATCTGCTAATTATACTTACATATACCTTCACGTTCTTTAATCCCTTTTGGTTTTTATAAAACTTCGGTGTCACGATAATATCTGCTGTGTATTAGAATATGTTAGTTTATTATTAAAATAAATCTTAATCTTCTTATGTTGCAAATAAAGACGATTTGTATTAATGATTTCGTAGGTCCTCAGAGACTTCACTACATAGTATAAAACAGAGTCGCTTTCTCTGTCCCTATGTCCCTTTGTATGCTTAAATCTTTAAAACTACGCAACGGATTTTGATGCGGTTTTTTTAATAGATAGAGTGATTCAAGAGGAAGGTTTATACGTATAATAACATCCATTAAATAGCCAGAAGTGCGAAGTCGGAGCGAGTCACTAGTAATGTATATAGTTTAGAAGGCATGGTTTTAATCTACGCATAGCGACATATACTAAATTGCCCGTAATTGCTAAAGAATCTAAGTTATATAATGTCTAGTAAAGAATCTAAGTATACTATATAATCATTAAGATTCTTAATAAAATCTCAGTTAATTTTAGCAATAACATGATCATCAATATATATAATGCCACATAACTTAAACTATTAAATTTACAGCTTCAAATATTCCTGTTATTTTCATTAATAATAGTAGATAGTGTTGATAATATATCTCATACGTTCTATATTAATAGTACTTAGTTAACGAAGTGTTGAAGTATCAAGTTTCGAATTCATATTTTTTTCCTAATAGTGTTGCTAATAAAGTTACGAATTACTATATACACTAAAAGTAGTTAAAGAAGTGTAGTGTAGTGTAGTTACAATGTTGTGCAGTGGTGGAACAGTTTCCATGATGGACAGGGCTTATATGTCCTTAAGGGCACGACGACCTATGACCAAGATTAATGTGGTATGTATCTATTTTACTGCTACAGTAACATGTAGAAGATATATCCTTAAACAAAGACAAACGAATTCACGACCATTAACCCTTGCAGGGTACTCAGAGGTTCAGGTGTCAATCTTCGCAATTGCAAAGGTAGTAATTCTATGGCCACCTAGAACCCACGTGTTAACCAGATTGTCAGTACTCAATGTGACAGGTGGTAAGCCATGTTGCCATTTACAAGCACTAACTTTTACCGCCAAACAACTGAGCTATGTCGAATTATCCTATACCATTATTATTACTTTACTAATATTTGATATTCAATAATTTCATAACATGAGTATTTTTAATTCCATTACCTATCTATTGTTCTTAATTAAAACAATGGTTATTTTAAAATATTTAATAGGCTGGTCACTTTGATCGAATTGAGTTAAATATTTTTTATTAATACATTTACGAGTATGTATATTCAATTGTCCATTTCTACTATTTCAAGTATTATACTTTGCAATAAACATTTTTACTTTTTACTTATAGTCGTGAACGCGTTTGTCTTTTTCGATAATCGTGTCATAATATAATCATATTTACTATGCGAGTGAAGACGGGAAAAAAGTTGTATGATATCGATATTTACGTTTGATTTGTCTAGACGTTGAACCTCGATTTAACTGCAATCGTAAAATGTTGTTGGGAGCTTCCAATATTACGCGTTTAAGGGATCCGTAGTTTTATTTCTTATTGAATTTTACCACAGCTGTTATACACTGTTGTTTATTATAAATTTATACATACATACACATCACGCCTGATTCCCTGTAGAGGGGTAGGCAGAGATCACGGATCCCCATTTGTCCCGATCCTGAGAGACCACTTTCGCCTCGTTGACACTCATACTTCTTCTCATACACACTCGGCGGTTATAGGTACTTCTAACGTCATGTTTTTTCAATATAGCGTCTATCTGACTGTTATATGTCTTATTAGGCCGGCCCCTACGTAACCACCTAGGGCCACTTTACTCATATATATTCATATAAATTTATATGTCCCGAGTTAGACTGGGGCGTAAAAAGAATGCTAACTAGCTGCCGTTCTTCGCGGCATGTCGTAAGAGGCAACTGAGGTATTAGGTCTAAATGGAATTTATTAGGCGATGGACTAGTAATCTGACACCTGTGTCATAATAAAACATTGGTGTCAGATTGATATCCCATCGTCCAATAGATTCCATTGAACCCTAGACCCTTAGCCGCCTCCTACGACATGCCGGGAAGAACGGCAGCTAGTTAGCATTCTTTTTACGTCCCACGGGACAACGATAATGTGTACGATTGGAGTTTATTGTGCCCACGATCCCCTAAAACAGTCCGTTGGTTTATTATGGTTTTACAGTTTCCTTCGTAAACGCGCAGCCGCATTTCAATGAGATAAAAATACATCTAGTAGCGCCATCCATAACTCAGATTCATGGTAAACACTGCGTCAGAATAGATCACCTATATTAGTATGTAGGTATATGTTCCTATCATTAATGTACATACACATCACGCCCGTTTCCCTGTACTGGTAGGCAGAGATCACGGATCCCTATCCGTCCAGTTGCTAACAGACCACTTTCACTTTATTAACATTCATACACATTCGGTGTGTATGTACTTCTAACGTGGGTGATGTTTTTCGATATTTTTGTCATTATAATGCTTGTGATTTTTTTTGCCTTTAATAACAGAGTAAGATTCACGAATGGCATATACATGGGTGAAATGCAAGTAGCCATATTGAAAAGAGGTGATGTTACAAGTACCTATAACCACCGAGAGTGTATGAGTGTCGATGAAGCGAAAGTGGTTTGTCAGGATCGGGAGAGATAGGATCTGTGATCTCTGCGTACAAGAATTCAGGCGTGAAACAAAAAACAAAAACGCGTTCACGACCATTAACCCTTGCGGGGTAGTCAGAGGTTCTGGTGTCCATCTCCGCAATTGCGAAGATAGTAATTCTATGGCCACCTCGAAACCACGTGTTGACCAGATAGTCAGTACTTAATGTAACAAGTGGTAAGCCGTGTTGCTACTTACAAGCACTGACTAGTACAGGGATTCGGGAACAGGTCCTAGTTCGGAACAGGTAGGTTTCCTCACGATGTTTTCCCTCACCGTAATATTCGATGCATTTAAACATAACTTCATTTCCATTAGTACAAGCTCCAGCGGCTTGAGACAGAGTCAAGCCCTAAACAAGTGAGCTACGTTGAATCACTACATAGTATAAAACAAAGTCACTTTCTCTGTCCCTATGTCCCTTTGTATGCTTAAATCTTTGAAACTACGCAACGGATTTCGATGCGGTTTTTTTTAATAGATAGAGTGATTCAAGAGGAACGTTTATATGTATAATAACATCCATTAAATAGGATAAATAGTAGGCTATATTTTTTATACCCGTGCGGGTCGCTAGTAAGTAATATATCTGTAAGTAAGTATGTATGTATATACGAGTATGTTCTACCTAGTAATCCGTTCTAATACAATTTAGGCATACATTACATAACTAGAAGATTATCCAGTAAATGTTTCTCGGTATAAAACAACATCGCATGTTAGTATTCGTGTGTAGTCAAATTGCTTGCTAATATATTTCATCCGCTAAATACTTGCATTTTCTCTCCGTGTAGCAATTATACTTGGAATACATTAAGTGTTAGACATATTTCGTTGTATCGTGAATTTATATGTATGTATGTGCAGATAATTGGTCAAATTATTGAGGAAAACTGAAACACATACGTAGAACGTATATTTATTTATTCATGAATAACATACATTGTATTTGAATATCTTAAAAACTATTCTTAAAAATAACATTTATATATTTTAGAAACTTTATAATTTCATAAAATATATTAATCAATAATTATACAAGATAACACAAACACAACACAGAACATTATAAATCAAGGAAATATAGACAGATCAAATTGGAGACATTCTTCCCAAGGCAGGTGTACGTAGTTTGAACAGAAGAGCATGTATGAGAAGGTTAAGTGTGTGTGAAGCAAGAGATTTTTGGATCGTTCAAGCGATCGATAGTCTCTGTTTATTTAGAGGAATCAATATATACGAATATTGATTATCACTACATAGTATAAAACAAAGTCGCTATCTTTGCCCCTATGTCCCTTTGTATGCTTAAATCTTTGAAACTACGCAACGGATTTTGATGCGGTTTTTTTTAATAGATAGAGTGAGGATAGATTCAAGAGGAAGGTTTATACGTATAATAACAACTATTACATAGCCAGAAGTGCGAAGCCGGAGCGGGTCGCTAGTGATATATAGTTTAGTGAATTTCTTTTTACATTTTCGTAATAAAAATACATTTGCGAAATGCATCGAATACTACGGTGAGGGAATACATCTCAGCCTATCCCGTTAAGGACGTAGAGGCGTGAATATATGTATGTATGTACATATAAGAAGAAAGACAACTACTCAACACTCCATTTCCGTCCCTAACTAGAAACATACACATAATGCATTTCCGTTATGCCTCCCCTATACAATCGCCCAGCGTGACAGGTGGCGACCGTTACACCTGCCTTTTGTGGAGGGTAGAGATTCAGTAATAATGAATGTTTTAGTATCATGCTGTTGTGGGATTTCGACCATGTAATAGTTATGTCTCTTGTTCCTATTAATTTATAGAGATATGTGATTACCTTTATTTTGCCCGACGACGTTTCGACCCAGTTGCATACAAAATAAAGGTAATCACATATCTTTATAAATTTATCGTGATTTGACCCGGTCTCACATAATTAATAAAATCTTGTTCCTATTGCCGTAAATAAAGATTACATACTTGGTTTTCTATAAGATATCTTTTAGTACTTAAGTTATGAGATTGTATGTGGTATGAATTCAATGTTACGTATAAAATACATACATATCATCATCATCAGCCTGTATCAATCCACTGTTGAACATAGGCCTCCCCCAAATGACATATTATTTAATGAAATTATGTATGAGTGTCAATGAAGCGAAAGTGGTTTGTCTGGATCGGGACGAATGAGGATCTATGATATCTGCCTACCCCTCTACAGGTAATTAGGCTTGATGTGTATGTATGTAATGAAAGGTAGACGTGAGTAGTGTATGAAAATTGTTGTAAGGACAGTTACATAAAGGTCGATTTACTGAATATTAAACAGTTTTTACTCATCTCAAATATCACGTACTTAGACTATTAACCTGGGATTTTTTAATGTTACCAGCTGTTTAATATATGAGACTAAGGTACTGGGGGTTTACAAAACAAAAAAAGACAAACACGTTAACGACCATTAACCCTTGCGGGGTAGTCAGAGGTTCAGGCATCCATCTCCGCAATCTGGAGGTAGTAATTCTATGGCTACTTCGAACCCACGTGTTGACCAGATAGTATACAATGTGACAGGACAATGTGGCACACCGTGTCGCCATTTACAAGCACTAACTACGTATTACCTGTTCGGGTAACAGGTAGGTTTCCTCACGATGTTTTCCCTCAACGTAGTATTCGACGCAATGCGTAAATGTATTTTTAGGGGTTTATTTAAGTATTTTAAGTGAATGTTGTTCTTATAACAGGTTATTTGCTTCCAAAAGGTTATTGATACCTAACAATCTGTCCACCTCTTTAGAATTTATAACTAATGTATCATGTACGTATTATTACATTTTTATCACATCACGACTGTATTCTATATACGGCGATACGGTTCACTACCTATCACGTTAGGTGCTGTCTATCAAGTGAAACGCAGGCTTCGAATGACCCATACCTAACATGCCTTCGAAAATTCGGAGATAAGCACTCAAACCTCTGACTACCCCGCCGTAATAAAAAAGGGAGTGTATACACAAGTCGTGAAGCGTATGTATGTACGATTGTATTCTAAGTAAAAGTAATCAGACCGTCGACTTACACACTTGATATAGTTTATAGCTTATAATTGTAATTAAGTTAGATTTTCGCATTTTATTACTAGATTACTAACCCATCACCTAATACAATCTATAACCACCTCAACCTTATACACCTCTTTCAATTCTAGTCCCAGTTTATCACTACACTTGTTACGTACAAAAACCTTCAATCTTCCCCTATCGGAGGGGTGGGCAGACACCGTAACAAGTCCAACGGCCTTTTCTCAACGACATAGAGCCTTTGTAAAGGTTGAATCACTAGATATAACATTACGGTTTGTTTTCTTGAAAGGGTGAATAGAAATTTTAGTTGGAAGTCCCTTTCGTCATTTTTAGTCTGAAAATATACATAAATGAATATATACATACTTTAATATTCGAAGTATAGAAGAGCATGTATGAGCATTTCAGACATGCTCTCATTTACTTAATATAAATATAATAATTTAATTTATTTAGTCTTTATTTAACCATAAACGATCTTCTTTAGGGTTTAAAAAGGTAGAGAAGGTTAATGGGAGTGAGTGAATCAAGAGAGATTAGTCAGGATCGTTCCAGGTGGCTTAACAGTCTCTGTCTATCCCCTTAAGGACGTTGATGTGTGAATATATGTATATATTTATGTATTAATATGGTTAAAACATTCCCAATATATTATTACACCTTAGTCACTCTCTTAAATATGTCGAGAAGAACTGCAGCTAGTTAGCCTTCTACTTAAACTTTAGATCAGTACAGAACTTTATTATCAAGATAGTGTATAGTTACCCAATGTAATATATGATGATGATTGATATTCGAACCTGAGCACGTAAGATAGTGCGTCACTCCGAACCATCGCAGGATTGCCTCATACAGTCACGTACAGTGCTATAACGACTCACATCCTGTTTAAAGGTAGTAGAACTAAAGCTGTGGCAAATTATTATCGAGTTTAGAGATGTTAGTAATACATATATAACACGTCACGTTTATCAAGAAAACATCTTATTAAATACATTATTCTTATTCTGGTCAATCAATTTAGCTTCATTGATATCTGTACACCTTCGCATATTTACAAGACTGTTTTCTTTGCTTATATAATTAAAAAAATTAAGTAAGTACCAGAATATGTTGTAAGCATTGTTGGATTCCCTTATATTAAAGTAGGCGCAAAGGTTATGTCATGTAACATTTTGCTATACTATTTTCGCAGGTGTTCTTTATTATTTAGGAGTTTATTGATTGCTTCTGATATTCTAAACAACGACTAATGGCGTCACATTGAAATGCAGTATTTTGTCTCTTATTAGAATATAGGCTAGAAATATTTGGTATTAACGTTCTGAACTTAAATCAAACTAAATCTACGTCTATTTGAATCGAACGGTTAGCTTCTTATTGTTTCTTAGTATATAACATAAAGGCATTTATATATTCTTCCCATTATATTCTATTTATTCATTCATCATCTTGTCTTTACAATAGGTCATTGAATCCTTTTATGAATAAACAAAAGTAAGGTTTAAAAAACAGGCTTCATTTACCGCCTTCCTATTTTTAAAATATAAAAGCACTTCCTTCCTGTTCTTTGATAAATACAGAGATAATTAAGAGGTTTGAATCAGTGGCGGTTAGGTTTAAAAGATGGATAATATGTAGGCATGACAACCACGTGGTTAGAATGAAAGGATATATAAAAAAAACATAAAAGATACGCTGCACGACTTGAACTAGAACCTAGGAATCTCTAATAGGAATGATTATTCAATGTATTGAGTGTAATCGAGTATAGGAGTGGTTTGTATTGTAGATGTTTGAATGAAGAATAATAGGGTATTAATACGATAAATGTAATTAGAGAAGAAATGTATGATAGTATTAGCATCACTAACCAAAACCCGTACGGGGTGGTTAGAAATGCTGTATAAATAATCAACACTCAACGTAAGTGATGATTTCCTCACAGTATGGTTAACAATCTACAAAAATCTATTCCATAACCTTTTATTTCTTTAGAAGTGGACAGAATATCAGACTATTATTAAAATTTCTATTCCTTTCATCATAACTATCAAACTTCTAATCGTATGCTGACAGGTTGTTAGCCCATTGATCCAAAAATCCAAAACCTTGAGGCAAAACAAATAGTTGAGCTTTATTTATGTCCCAAACTAACACGGAACTACTATATAAAACTAATTATCATTTTAAAATCACGTGCGCCAATTTGTGAGCAATTTGTAGCAACAAACACTTCTTAGTATCATACGTTCATTATAGTTTAATTGCTTGGTTATTAACAGCAGGATTTAAAAGGCGATTGTGGGAAATAGTCGCTGGCTATTGATCTTTGTCATTAATAGTTTTTCCTATTGATATAAAGATCAGTGATTGGCATGCGAATGTTTTAAGTTGTAAGAAGATTGTACTTGTTCTTGTGTACTGGTTTGCTTGTAATCTAAAGATGAAACTACATGTTAATGAATATTTGCGGTGTAGTTAAAGGTATTTTATTCTGAAAAAGTATGGTAACGTTATTATTTGAACCTTTTATGACTAAAGTATCTAGTAAAAGTTTCTGTAACAAAGTCTTGCATTTAATTGACTATTGATAGGTTACACGTCCTACTAATTTCTTTGGCTTCACAATTTGAAATGAAATGAAAATGAAATGAAATGAAAATCTTTTTATTCAATATAAGGATCATAAAATCACTTATTGAAAGTCAAAAAAAAAAAAAAAAATTTTTTATAAAAAAAACTTGTAATTAATATACACTAGTTATTAAAATAAATCAAATTAATTCAATAAAACTTATGGCACTTCGTAAAGAAAAATCTCTGCAGAGAAGAAGTGCCAAGAAACTCTGCAGACAATGTGAACAATAAACTTAATAATAATTCATTAGAATATGATCAAAGCTTCACATTCAACAAATTGTGTTTAACAACAAACTTAAGGGAGTCCCAATAAGAACTGGAACGGGAAGCCATGACCACGCAAAAATGAAACGTCACATAACATCATTTATAAAGTCTATCACTTTGTAGTAGCCCTTCTCGATCAACGTCGCCTTAGTGCAAACTTTAAATTTATCTAGAGGTAAGGACTTTATAGACTCTGGCAGTTTGTTATACATTTTTATGCCCAGGCCCATAAACGAATCGTTTATTCTTTTTAGTCTAGAGCCACTATAATACAATTTATTTTTATTACGTGTGTTACAATTATGCATGTCTCTTACAAGCTTGTAATCATTTATTTTTTTTTTAACATAGACCAAGTTATCATATATATATTGAGAAGCCACAGTCAGTATATTTATTGTCTTAAACACATTTCTTAAAGACTCACGAGGGCCCATACGGTAGATCGAGCGAATGGCCCTCTTCTGCAGCACAAATACTGAATTAATATCGGCAGAATGGCCCCACAAAAGAAGCCCGTATGACATGACGCTATGAAAGTAACTAAAATATACAAGTCTCGCTGTGTCCACGTCAGTCAGGTGTCTAATTTTTTTTACCGCGTAGGCAGCAGAACTTAGCCTCTTCGCTAGACCACCAATGTGCCCCCCGAACTGTAATTTTGAGTCTATTGTGATACCCAGGAAGGCTGTGGACTCAACAATATCCAATGCCACACTATTGATTACAATGTTAGCACTAGAATTTCTAACATTGGGCAATGTAAATCTCACACATTTCGTTTTATTAGAATTAAAAGCAAGATTATTTACTCTAAACCAGTGCTCCACGTCCGAAATAACCTCATTTATTGATGCCGATTCGTCCTTTCCCCGGTTAACCTTAAATAGTATAGAGGTGTCGTCCGCAAACAACACCATGTGGCAACGGCCCTGAGTCAAATATGGCAAATCATTAATATATACCAAGAAAAGGAAGGGTCCAAGAATCGAACCCTGCGGGACACCCATAACAGCCGAGCTGCCACTAGATCTTGCTCCGCCAATTTCTACTGTTTGGACCCTTCCCTTCAGGTAGCAAACAAGCAGATCAAGTGCCCTATCACCCAAACCGTAATGCTTCAGCTTCATGATCAGAGTTTCGTGGTGGACGCAGTCGAATGCCTTAGAGAGATCGCAAAAAACACCCAGAGCATCCTTTGCTTCCTCCCAGGCCCCAAATATAAATTTCATAAGATCAACTCCAGCATCGGTTGTTGATCGACCCTTTAAAAATCCAAACTGTTGTTTATTGAAGATATTATATTGACTAAAATGTGCTAGTAGTTGATTTAAAATAAGTTTTTCAAATATTTTGCTAATTGCTGGTAGTACCGAGATTGGACGATAATTAGATGGGTCAGTGTTACTACCAGATTTAAATAATGGGATAATTTTGCTGCATTTCATCTGATCAGGAAACTCACTACATTCTATACAATGATTAAAAATAATGGTCAGGTCAGGTGCAATCAGATCCATAATGACAGAATACACCTTAACCGAATGACCCCACAGATCACAAGTTTTTTTTTTCTGTAGCAATTTAAAACTCCTGATAATATCAACCGGGCTGATTTGTCTAAAACCAAAACATCTATTATAATGAGGTACATTATTTTCTATTATATTTCTAGCAGTCTCTGAGCAAGAATTTAGTGGCGAAGTTATTAATATAGGAAGAAATATTCCTGAAATACATTTGATATCTGTAGTTGGTCTGTAATTACACTGTTATTAACTATTAGTTTAGGTTCTTTTATATGAGAGACATTTTTATTAGTTTCAAATTTTATTATGTTCCAAGTTTCCTTGACAACATTTGTGGCATTTATTATTTTTTTCTGTAAGTATATTTTTTTGGCCTGGGCACAAACCTTTTTAAAAATCTTAGAATAGTTTTTTACATAGTTTATAAAATCTAAGCTATAATTCACAGATTTTTCCTTATATAGCTCGTATAACCTTTGTCTACTAATACGGATACCTCTAGTTGCCCAATCACAGAATGCTCCCTTGCCTGCTATTTTAAAAGTCTTTGGTTTAAAAATTTTCTGATAATCAGAATCAACAAGGTCGAAAAATGAGGCATACATGTTATTTGGTGTATCTCCCCCTAAGTGTGTAGGGAAACGCCCCAAAATAGTTTGTCTGAACTTATTTAAGCGAGCCTCTGTCACAGGAACACAAGTAACATTCGTCGGTTGGACCCCCAGGCAACAACTAAACCTGATTAACTGACCCTGGTGGTCAGAATTAATATTAGAAATTAGTTCTGTATGTGATACACTAAAATCAGTAAAAATGTTGTCAATACAAGTAGAGGATGTGCTTGTAACTCTAGTTGGTTGATTAAAATTGTGTCTCAGATTATAACTTAAAAGTAATGTTAAAAAGTGCACACAAATTGTAGTGTCCTCAAGTATATTAACATTGAAGTCACCACACACTACTAGACGTTTAGATTTCTGAACAAGTTTAATAAGCACCTCCTCCATACATTTTGCAAACTTTATAAAGTCAGAATTGGGCGGCCTGTAAACACACAAAATGATTACATTTTCCATCTCAATACAAGACATTTCAATTACTCGCTCAACTGAAAGGCTAACTACATCTCTGCGTTCTTTAAATTTTATATTATTATGAACTAGTATTAAGGAGCCCCCACGAAGGGCACTGTTCCTGCAAAATGAACTTCCCACTTTGTGGGCTCCAAAGCCAAATATTAATTGAAAGGACCTCGCCCAATGTTCAGTTACACAAAGAATCCCTACTCTGAAGGAGGCCAAAAAAAGTTCAACCTCCAACTCTTTACCAAACAAAATTTCTTCTGATTATTTGAAAAGAAGAAATATTATACACTTATTTGTTAGGAATTTAAAATCACATACATTATTTTCACGCCTTGACGTCCCTAACCGGATAGAGACTATCGATCGCCACCTGGAACGATCCTGACAAATCTCTCTTGCTTCACTCACACCCATTAACCTTCTCATACATGCTGTTTTTTCTTTACGCTACGTACACCCACCTTGAGAAGAAGAATAATTTTAAATGATATATTATATATAGTGATCTCTTGTATATATAGTATAGGAAAACAATAGAACTAATAATTGCTATTGAAGTATCATATCTTCCAGATAATTCATTAAAGGTAATAGAGATTTACAAACTACAATTACAGTATAATTGTAACCTATATGCCATCTGACGTAGTAAGGTGGAAAGAAAGTTATGTAGGGGTCGTTCTAATAAGACATATGGCGGTAATATATGCTACTACACACTGACTATTACAATAGTATAACACAGTTTTTACCACCAGCAAATTGGTCAACCATCTAGGTATTGGCGTAGTCAATTGTTGCTTAAGATCGATCGATCGAATGAAAACTGGTGTTTGATAATTACTATTGATGTTACTAATTTTATTGTACTATACGAGTATATTATATAAAATTAGTGCCTTGAAGAACAGAAGAGCATGTTTGAGAAGCTTAATTGGTGTGAGTGAAGCAAGAGAGATCTGTAAGGATAGAACCAGGTTGAGATCGATTGTCTCTGCCTATCCTGTTGTGAACGTAGAGGCGTAAATATATGTATATTATATATATGTAAATCATAGGTGTATGTCGTTTAGGTGATTAAACTCCATACCAACATACTCGTATATATTCCTTTTATCTAGACACGTAGATTGAAATAAATAAACTTAATCTGTGTTGAGTTAAATGTTGAGTACTAGCTAAGCTGAACGTTGCCTTTAATGATACGTGTCTAGGCTGTTAAGTCTCTATCTACCCCTAAAAGGATTACAATTGCGTTATTAGTACAATAGTTGCCCGTTAAGGGGTCTGACATAATAGCAGTTGTTTACATACTAGAGAACGGGTCATAGTACTATTCTAATGAAACAAAAGAATAAAATACAACTTTTGGTTTCGCTATGAAGTATTACACACTTTGTAACACGTGATTAAAAATAACACATTTAAAATATTAATTTCTTTGAAAAGTTTTGTGTGTAAATAATGATACAAAGACTTATTCATATAAATTAAAGAACTTATAAACACTAATATTTTATGTAAGAGAGTTTAATTGTTAAGGAAGTACTCACTTTAAATGTTACATTACGATATTGTTAAATGTACCTAATTCATGAACCGATTGACTAGAAACCTATCAGTATTATGCAATAACAATGCCTTCACATCCCCGGTAACTAAAGTGAAACAAATAGATTTCTAACGTTTTTTCCGTTTAACACGAAATAGGTAGAATATTTGAATACATACATAAATACGTATACATTAACGTCCTTTTATCCCAGTCGGAATTGACAGAAAATCGGACATTTATTTTTCCTAGTGATTTCACATGGAACATTGGTCCTAAGTTGTTAGCCCATCGCCCAATAGATCCCATTTACCCCTAGTCGCCTACTACCCTACCCAAGAACGCTAGTTCCGTGCTAGTCGGGGACATAAGAATGTTAACTAGCTGCCGGCATACACGAACCAAATATAAAGAGGACCCGGCGAAAGGCGCGGTCCCCGTTACGCGGTGCGGAGTCCAAAATGGTGTGTTTTAATTGGTGCGTAGAATAAAAATGTGTAGTAGAAAGATGAAACCTATGTTTTGCCTCTCGAGATGCCGTGTTTTGATTGGTTGTAATATCTCCCCTTCATCCCGCGTACCTCGTTTCACCCCACGTAATGCCACGCTAGTTTCCATACAAATATTGCGTAAAGGCCCACTCCTCTTATTAATTACGCCATGGTGGCATACGTGATCTTCCATGAGCTGTATGACCAATCGGGGCTAATAGAGTCACAGCACCCATTCAGAATAATTAGTCATTGTTTCCATTGACGCAAGTGGCTACAGCCTTATTTTATGAAGTGAATATATTAAACTGAGTTTAGGAATACACAATGGCATTGTATGTATGTAGGTATATGTGTGAGTAATGTGTATGTGTCTATACATATATTATTTGTATACTAGCGACCCGCTTCGGCTTCGCACTTCTGGCTATTTAATGGATTTTATTATACGTATAAACCTTTCTCTTGAATCACTCTATCTATTTAAAAAAACCGCATCAAAATCCGTTGCGTAGATTCAAAGATTTAAGCATACAAAGGGACATAGGGACAAAGGAAGCGACTTTGTTTGATACTATGTTTTTTTAGATGGAGTGATTCAAGAGGAAGGTTTATGTGTATAATAACATCCATTAATAAGTGGAGTAGGCTATATATTTTATACCCATGCGAAGCCGGAGCGGGTCGCTAGTATTTGATAAACAAAGTGGCATGTCAAGAAGAAAGTCAGCTAGTAAAAACCAATTTTCGTTCCAGACTAGAATGACGTATATGTTTGTACTCCGCGACAATACGAATAATATTTACCATACAAATTATATCTTGAGGAAAACTAGACTACTCACGCCATGTGACCTGGCCTATTTGCTTTTAGTGACAGTCAACAGACTATTAGCACTAGTAATTTGACTATTCAATACAACGGAATTTTTGACGTACCAAACACGGTTATTTTGGACTTATTTAGTTGTTTTTGTGAATTTACATATATATAGATGGTCTGAGATGCAAATACAAAAAGACAAACAACGCGTTCACGACCTTTAACTCTTGCGGGGTAATTAAAGGTTCAGGTATCCATCTCCGCAATTGCGAAGGTAGTAATTCTTTGGACACCTCGAACCCATGTGTTGACTTGATTATCAGTACTCAATGTGATAGGTGGTAAGCCATGTCGCCATTTACAAGCACTAACTATTACCTGTTCGGGGACAGGCAGATTTCCTGCAATGCAAATGCATAGAATGCTAATTAGCTGCCGTTCTTCCTGGCATGTCGTAGGATATTACATGTTATATATCACATTGGGTATATTATTAGTTAATTGCTAAAACGTGGGCTTTAAGTGGTTGTAATTTTTCACAAAAATACATACATGTATTCACGTTGCTACATCCCAAACGGGATAGGCAGAGACTATCGATCGCCACCTGGAACGATCCTGACAAATATGTCACTTCACTCATAACCATTAACACGGTCGTTTTAGACAATTTAGTTGTTTTGTGCACATACATGGACAGTCTAGTCGAAGACGTACATAGAATGCTAACTAGCTGCCGTTCTTCCCGGTATGTCGTGGGATATCAGTGGGGTCAACAGAAAAGATACACCATCTCTCTCGTTGGGTATAAGATATTTGGTAAAAAGTGAGATTTTATTTATATATTTATATTATTGTTAATCTTAGATGCAAAGAAGGTTGTAGTCACTTAAACCTCTTACTATCACAAAAGGGTTTACGGTCGTGAAGCCTATGCAAACTATTAAGCACCCTGTCATTAATATTACTTATCAATGTCACCACAACCCCAATATAATACAAAAAGTAACCGGAGAAATATATCTCCGAATATTATCAAGTAAATAATTTCAACTGCACCAACTCCATTTTTGCAAAAAAGGTTGCATACTTAAGAAGGAGGTATTAAAAAGTTAAACCGCAAATGAGTTAACACTTCTGTACGTCAGGGGAACGGGACTTGTCAGCACCTCATATCAGAAGCTGCGTTTACACTCGTTTAGTAGGATTGTAACTTGTTACTTACTGGTTTTAATCATTTATTGGGTTGGCATTTTTCCGTTCGGCCATAATCTAGATCTTAATTAGAATGCTTTCTGAATGTCTTTCATCCTGTATTTTATTAGGTTGTGTTTAAGTAACCTAATGGACGATAGGATGACACCTGTCAACAATATTGACCACCCCGATTGATAATTAAAAGCGACGAATGAATTATTGAATCTATCGAATTTCTGTCCATACCAAACGGGATTAAAGGAGAAATCTCATAGCGTACTATCTTGATCACCGTTGGCATTCCTATCAAGGTTAAAAGTAATCAAACACCTATTTAAAGTATATCCAAGTCCCGTATTATATAAGTCTATACTAGAATTATTAGGTTTTTTGGCATTAGAATTTATTAATACAAAGGAAAATACTATTATTTCTTTACACATCGTAGTCGCATAAGAGACTAAGTAAGGAAAAGTAGATTTACTTAGCGATGGACTAGCCATATCTTCGATCCACTTACACTAATAACTTAACTTTCGCGTCTACTCGCCTTATGTAAACACAGCTTGCAGTCGGCCGTGACAGGCGAATGCAAATTTTGAAGTTTATGAGCCAGAGTTTCACAATTATGGCTTTTATCAGGATTTGGTATCGAAAAAGGTTCATGACTGTTCTTTTTATGTGCCGTGCGGATCTGGGATTCAAAAGGACGTAACCAGCTGTCTTTTTCGAAAGAAGGAATGAATCCTTTTTTCATAAACTTTTTTCATGTTTGTCCCACATATACCTTCACGACGATTAACCCTTGCGGGATAGTAAGAGATTCCGGTGTCCATCTCCGCAATAGCGAAGGTAGTGATTTTATGGCTACCGAACCCACGTGTTGACCAGATGGACAGTAAATAAATTGTGCATCTGACGAGTAAATAAAAATAAATAATATTGTTTTGTTAAATTCTTATGTATACACAATACGTATGACATAAATAAATAAAGATATAGTCAGATGTTGGCGTGTCTGCCTCTTCAATTACGTATTATATTATTTATCGCTACATCGACCTCTCTTTTCACTAACTAACGAGACAGGTGGTATTTCACATCACCGTCTACATGCACTGACTATTGACTATATTCCTAACTATTGTGTCTTATATTTATACACCGTATGATTACGTAGGGGCTGACCTAAGACATAAAACAGTCAGATAGACAAATTAAAAAAGGTAATGTTATAAGTACCTATAACTGCAGAGTGTCTATGATGTATATATGTAGATGTCAATGAAATGAAAGTATTGGTCAGTATCAGGACAAATAGCAATCCGTGATCTTTGCCTACCCCTCTGAAGGGAAACGGGCGTGATGTTTGTATACATATATGTACGAATATCGAATAAATTTGCCAATATATAGATATATACATATATCTACTAGTCTATGACAAAAACGTGATATGTGTACAAAAGTAGGTATGTAAATAAGCTTAACTAATTTAGACTTTCGATCTAATAAGCATATTTATTTCAACCGACATGCACCTGACCTTTTTGGGTGGGCCGATTCTCCTAACACGTTTAGATTAAGTTGCAACATTAAACAGATTTATATTTTGTTATATACACCACTTTTATTAAAATGACATACATATATACATACACGTTATTTTATGTATAATTTAGACAGACATAATTTTTGTCTCGGTTATCTTTTGGATAACTATTGGGAATCACAACCCCAATATTATTAAGGTGAAATGTTGTTGATAGGTTGCTATCTGTCGTCCTATATATTCGATCCATTAAGTCATTTTAAAGAAGTTTCCTGTAAGAAAATCGGTAGTCTATTTACGTATAATATTCTAATTTTCATAAACATGCAAACACAACTAAGATTTTGGTAATAACGTATACATTCACACCCTACAATTTCTTTAGGGGTGTTTAAGACATGATAATATATCCTAGAGCCTTTTAGCATAATTATAAGGAACATTGGTGACAGGTTCCTAACCCATCGCCCAATAGATTCCGTTGTCCCCTAGTCACTTACTCTTTGACATGCCGGGAAGAACGGCAGCTTGTTAGCATTCTTTTTGCAGCCCATCTAGCACGGAACCAACTTAAGCTTGCTTAATAAAAATAAGAGGTAACAAAGAGTACGTACCTAATAATACTTTTATTGCTACGCACTACCAACTTGACAGTATCCGCTAAACAAATCCAGTTCAAACCCAATTTTGGTGCTAAAATATAAATTGCGTATTTGCCAAAACAAGTTTGCACATACAATTTGCAAGAGAATCGGACCTATAATCGGTTCGTTAACAATAATGTAGTCAGTTCCTAACGAGATCTCAACCATATCGCACGTGTAAAATATTTAAACATTTATTAAATATATCGGTTTAAAAAATCGATATTTAGTAGTTTAAATTTGGTTGTGACTATGTGAATGTGAAAGATCGATATAAAATCGATACTATTTGCATACTAAAAAGTTCAGTTGTAAAAAGTAAGTGTTTGTTAAAGTTGTATTAAAGTGTTATTGTGTGGTGTAGTTTATACTTATGTATGTTCAAGTTAATAAGGGATTTCAATTCGTAATCATCTGCCGTTTTATCCATATTGCAAAATAGAATCAAGTGTTTAAACATAATTTAAAATCTTATAAATAATTTAAAAGTTTTTTTACTTAATTCTTCTGTATACATACTCTATAAATACATCTGCCTAAGGGATATTATACATACCTTAATGCACTGTCTACCCCTAAGATCATAAACATAATGTGTATAAATCGTTAGGAGTACCTATAACCGCCGCGTGCGTATGAGAAGATGTATCAATGAAGCGAAAGTGGTCTATCAGGATCGGGACAAATGGGGATCCGTGTTCTGCCTTCCCCTCTACAGGGAATCAGGCGTGATGTGTATGTATGTATAAATCTATAGTCTGGATGTCTTTTGTTCGTTAACCTTGCAAGGTCAGACTATAAATAACAGTAAGTTGAATATTTAATGTAAATAGTTAAGTTATCGTGTCGTGACGTAATACTATTTGTAAAGACTGTGTATGGTGAATGAAGAGTGTATAAGGAATAAAATCGTCATATAGTAAGTTTCACGACTATGATTCCTTAAGGAGTAGACTGATAATTGAGAATCCTTTATGTATAAAAAGTATGCAATTTAAATACGCTTTGTTATTTGTAAAATACACACTTTCACAACTGTCATTCCTTACGGGGTAGTCAGAGGTTCAGGTGTTACAGTTTCACGACAATGAACCATTGCAGTAGTAGGGTAGTCAGAGGTTTGAGTGCCATCTCCGAAATTTCGAAAGCATGTTAGGTATGGGTTACTCGACTGTGTTTCACTAGATAGACAGTACCCAACGTGATAGGTAGTGAACCGTATCGACGTTTACTATACTGTTATATAGGTGATAATAGATAGATAGATATTATACCTAACCTATCTTATTAAAATCCTAAGTTCTTTAAACGTAATATACGCTAAACGGCAGATGATTACAATATATATAATCCCCAATTCGCATCAATACTAAATATTTCTTTTCATCCACAGTTCATACATAAATAGTTTTATTAAAAACAAGTGTACGTAATATGAAAAGCTATATATAAACATTATTAACTTAATTAAACTATAATTGAAGAATGTGTATGCAGTATACAAATGTCATAAGACTATATGTGAAGTGAAGTGTTTCTATGTAGTGTAAACTTATTATAAACGAGTGTCTATGTAGTGTAAATTTAACAAATTTTTTTTAAGTTTTATTATTAATTTATTTATAAATAATTTAGAAAGAACCTTGTTTAATACATACATATAGGCAGAAATACATATAGATGTTCCCTTATTTACATTATAAGTGAAGAGTGTATGAAGACTGAACTTAGAACTATAGTTGACGAGTGTGTATGCACCATGGCTCGTCTCGCCACGGGCGCCTTGCATCTGTGTCAGAAACTTCAAGAGTTGTATCCTGTTAAGTTACCTATACATATACAGGTTAGTCGAATATCTTTATTTAATCAATTCAAAATAAAACTATTATTTACAAAAAAAAAGAAACAAATAAGATAATACTTTAAAGGAAAAATATCTCCTAAATGTATATGTATGATTACAGGTTAGTCATTATATATACATGAAGGTTATTAAGCCCTTTTGGGGTGTACAGAACTATGGGAACAGTAAGTAAATAAAAGTTATTGAAACCGAACAATATTTTTGTACTAAAATATCAGTATTTATATATGTACTTACAATTGTTTACTTCGGATACATAATATCTCTGCAAAATATAGAACTATTTACATTAGGGTTGTGATAGCATCACTTCATATAAAACAAAGTCGCTTTCTCTGTCCCTATGTCTTTTTGTATGCTCAAATCTTTGAAACTACGCAACGGATTTTGATGCGGTTTTTTTTAATAGATAGAGTGATTCAAGAGGAAGGTTTATATGTATAATAACATCTATTAAATAGTGGAGTAGGCTAAATATTTTATACCCGTGCGAAGCCGGAGCGGGTCGCTAGTATATTAATAGTTCACAAATGCTTTTTGCAAACAGTTCAATATCAGATCAGTAATAGTGTGAAATAGATAGTGGATTAGCTAAAGTGACAAATTTATTGTAATCTTACACTTTTGCCGATTTCAACGGTGAAATTAGAAACTTTTGGTCATCCACTACCAACTTCACACTATTACTGATCTGATTTTGAAAAACGTTTGTGCTAAAACGCATTAGTGTACTAAAGACCCAGGTTGCTAGTTCATCACCCAAAAGATTCCATTGACACCTAGTCCCTTAGTCACCTATTACACGCCGGGAAGAACGGCAGCTAGTTAGCATTCTTTTTACGTATCAGACTAGCATAATAAAGTAATAAGATAAAGTTTCTAGTAGTAAAACTTGAATAGAAATATAAGTAGTAAAACCTTATATTAGTAAGTCACGAAATATTATGAGAATTGTAAATAGATATATTTTTCTATGGAAACTTACTGAATGGGATGTTAATACATACATACATATATTCACAACCTTCAATCCCTTTAGGGGTGGACAGAACCTCGGAGATTTAGTATCTCCTAAGTCACTTTTTAGCATAAATATTGGGGTTGTGATGTCATATGGAACATTGGTGACAGGTTATATATCACCAAATACAGCCCATAGCTCTACTCCCTTAGTCGCCTCCTACGACATGCCGGAAAGAACGGCAGCTAGTTAGCATTCTTTTTACGTCTCAGACTAGCGCGATAATATTAATACTCTACATTAAGGTATTTAATTCCCACAGGGGTAAATAGAAACTATCTATGTATTGCCATATAAAAGTATTTTGATAAATTAAATCTCTCTTGCTTCACTCACGCTTCTTCTTTACGCTTCTTAGGAAAAATTTTGCCAATTTTATATATAGACGATGATGCGTCGGTTCTCGTTAGATCACTGATGTTAAGTAAAGCTCGGCGTGGTCTGTGTTTCGATGGGTGACCGTCTAGTCAATTCTAGCACTATTTCGATGAGGGAAAACATAGCGAAGAAACCTACCTGTAATCTGTATAGGTAATAGTGAGTATCTGTAAAAAGGTGATGGTCTTACAACTTGTCACATTGGTTACTGACTATCTGGTGATTTGAGGGGTTTAAGTAGCATACTATATACATATTATTATCTGTTAATTACCTGATTGTTTAAACTAAAAGTTACTCTTAGTAACATTAAAGGTTTATTTGCCATAAAAATTCAATATTTCCTTATGATGCAACGTTAAGTACGTTTAACAATAGTAATAAATGAACCTACCAAGTGGCTAGTTCAATCGATGACAAAAAAATATTATTAAAATCTCAATTTAGCACAGGCTAACATTTGTTTATAAAATTCTCGGAACCTTCCGAAAAGTTTTATGACAAAGGAGGTTTGTTTACAAATTCAAAATATTGAAGAGTAAACAATTTGCTCCGGAAATTGACATGAACGGGGCAGAATATTCCATTATGGCATATAAACAATAACATCGGAACATGTGTTTAAATATAGTTTACAATTTTCCTACACGTGTCTCTGTAGGCCGTTGAAATAAAGCTGACTAGCTGCCATTCGTACGCGATAATATCGTGAAAGGGACTAGGCGATAATATCATATATTGGGCGTACCGTCAACCCGGGGCCGTAGGCAAGTAATATTATTATTATTAAATCTTTATTTAAAGCCTTACACCTTGCGGTTAAGTCGGCTAAAGTAGTCAAGTAATGCTTTTTGCAAAATATCAGTTGAATATCAAATCAGTAATAGTGTGAAGTTAGTAGTGGTTTAGCAAATGTGCCAAATTTCGCCATTAAGTAAGCGAAATTTTTTTTTTTAATCCTTTATTAAGCCATTCACCACTAAGGTTATGTCGGCTGAAGTACAAACACTGATGCCACGGCGTTTGAACTTCTTGTTATTCCATCGCCATGGTTACACCAACGCTGCCAGCCGCTACAACCGAAGAAAAACGAAATCGATGCTCCAATTCTTCTCTTCTTTGTTCTTCGGCTCCAGTTGAGGATCCAAATATAATAAGCGAACATATTTAGCCAGTTTGGCATCACAACTGACTAAATATTCAGCCGAAAATGATTATTTGTATTTTCAACTTTCACTGAGCTGCTGACTTTGTTGACGCACCATAGACGACTGTGTAAGCGAAATTGAAATTTACCAATTTCAATGGTGTAATTTGTCACTTTTGGTCATCCACTACCAACTTCACACTATTACTGATCTGATATTGAACTGCGTTTGTGCTTAAACGCATTAGTAGACCTGGGCCCCTGTCACCAATAATTTATATCAAGTTCATACAGTTTTATTCAATAAAGTACAAGTACATTAATTGAACTTCAATTTATCTGACACTGGTTGTTTCTTAATATTATAATTCTGCCTTTCACGCTTAGCTGTCACGATCCTGAAAGTTTTGTTTAAAGTGAAAGAGAAGAACGACCCTATTTTTTATTGTGACAGCTTGAGTGTCTGTCTATGAAATTTCGAAATAAAGTATAGGCCACTAGAAGCCCGCATTTTATTATTCAGGCACTGGCTATTACCTATTCCTTGTGATAGGCAGGTTAGGTTAGTTCACGATGTTTTCCCTCACCGTTAGCGACTGTAAATTATGTACATAAATGAAAAACATATTACACTGAGGCTGTGTTCAGACGTGCGCGTTTTGTGCGCGTTTTCTGCGCGCGCGGATTCAGCGCGCGTGGCGTGTTTTCCCAAATGCTAACGTTTTATGCGCGCGCTGTATCCGCGCGCGCATAAAACGCGCACAAAACGCGCACGTCTGAACACAGCGTGAAACAGGTCGATGGTAGTGGTTGGGTGAGGGCCACGAGTGATCGTGGTTTGTTATAGTGTCCTAAATATTATAAATATTAATTATATGATCAGTTTTAGGCTTAGAAAGTCCTTCCTTACTTTACTATTACTAACAGTATGTGTATTTTTTTCATGAGTAGGAAAATTTGAAGCGAATAAGGAAAATTTTTAACACATAACCCGTCTATCATAGATAAGATACTAAGTCAAAATCACTGAAACCACTTGACCGGTCATGGATAATGAATATGATTTAAGAGTCTACATTATACATACATATATACACGCCTCTACGCCCCTTACGGGATAGGCAGACTACCAATCGCCACCCGGAACGATCCTGACAAATCTCTTGCTTCACTCACACCCATTAACCTTCTCGTACATGCTCTTCTGTTCTTCACTCTACGTATATACTTCTGCGATATTTTTAATGTATACACGGATGCATTCACGTCCTTTATTCCCTTTCGGGGTGGACAGAACCTTGGAGATATAATATCTCCTACGTCACTGTATACATAAATATTGTGGATGCGCTGTTATAACGGCACATTGGTAACAGTTTGCTAGCCTGTCTCCCAATAGATTCTATTTACCTTTAGTCCTCTAGTAGCCTCCTCCTGAAAGAACGACAGCTAGTTAGCATTCTTTTTACGTCCCAGACTCTAGCACAGGCTAACAAAACCTTTTATGAAACAGTAGTACGGTATTTGCTAATCAACAATAAGATTTGCAAGTCACGGCTGTTTGTCGTATGTCTTCAGTCAATGTTTGGTTAAAAATAATAATAACACTAATGAGTTATGCACGTATCACACTGCGTACGTTTACCTGATGTGCCTATATTTAGTACTGATCGCCATTAAAATTTCAATGAAAGGTTTGTTTACATACTCGACTTGAGCGTTTGTATGTCCAAATAACGGAGTTTGGAACAAAGGAGGTTCTATTCAAACATGTGTCGAACTTTTTTGACCATTTATTAGTTAAAATTAAAAAATATATATTTTTAATATTTATCTGATGTTTAATAATTAGGTATTATGTTTATGTACGCTAAAATAAATATTCTCTTTCACAATGACGTTACAATGTTACCAGTGTAAATAGGAAGCAGCTTCATTAGCTACTTAGTATTACATTCTCACAGAATCAATTGAAAAAAAAACGTGTACAGTTACAATTAACTGCATGTACAGTTTCTTTGGAAATAAATCACAATCAATGGAAAACCGTCGTCTATTATACCTCTTTAGTTCCCAGCAAAAAGTTCCGTGCAATTTCCCTTGCCCTTCATCAAACCCTGATAATTAAAACACAAGTGCCTGTCACAGGTGGGGGAACGTGGATCTAATTGCCATAGAGAGTACTTTAGTTACTTTTGTTTTCTTATAACGCGAAATTAGTGTGGGAAGGTATCGTGGTTCAAGTTGTTCAGTTAACTGCGGACGGCCCGGCTCACGAGACGATTTCCATTGTGAATAAAAAAAGTTGGAGCGTTATCTTTGCCTTGTGCGTTTAAAAAGTTGGTTTTGGTGGGAAATTTGCAAACGAAATTTTGTGCGTCATAATAATTTTCTGTGAAGATTTTAATATAATTTTAATTATAGTGTAAAATATTAATAAATAGTTTTGGTTATACAGAACACATGAATGTAGTATAGAGTTTTTGTTTAAACAGTGAAAGTGTAGTGTTTGATTATTTACACACGCTAACGGTAAGTGATACTATGTATTTGTTACTCAACTACAAATATTTTCCATACTAAGGTATAATTACAACTTATATGTATATAAATTACTAAAACATGTCGCTTTTATCGGAACGTGTAGTGACTCATTGCGCATTTAGAATACATTATACACGGATATTATGAACGTACTCATATGCAATAGAAGTATAACGTAACTTCTATTGATAAAACGACCCTGATTATTTCTATAAAATACAAAAATCGTTTAATTTTAACTTAAATAACTATGTTTATAACAATAACGAATGAATCACGCCCAGTATCCTCGATAAAGTAGACAGAATCTCGAGCACAACCGGAAGCAATCTTCTGTTACATAGTTTATGTTTTCGTAATGACGAATATTTATTACAATTTTCATTAACACTCATCTCTTGAAACATAATTTATACTGATACTGATCATTACCTTACTTGATTTGTTGTCTATCCTAAGTGATAAGTTGATGTTTTCTCAATATTCTGCTTATTTTATAAGTTATACATATATTTATAAATAGTATGCAATAGTAACGTATCAAGATACATACTCAAGCGGGAATCGAACCCGCTTTTTATTCATACTTAAGTAACAGGGTAATGGTACAAAGAACTCTTTAAAAAGCAAAGGGCTTGAGTTTTTAGGTCAAGGGCAAAATAATTCTTTATGTGTAGGTACTTTTATTTGTTAAGTTGAAACGGACATCCCAAGTGAATTATATGACAAGCTACTTTAATTGTACTTCCCTTCAATCCCCTTGAAGGTAGACAGACCCTTTGAAACATAATATTAATTCGTTATTTTTACCAAAACCATGAGGATTGTGGTGAGTTTAATATAGAATATTGGTAACAGGTTGCTAGTCCATCTGCTAAATAGATTTCTAGTCGCCTGCTACAATTTATCTGGTAGAAAGGCAGTTAGTTAGCTTTCTATTGACGTCCCACTACTAACTACCTCGGAAATTTAATAATATCTAAGATCTTAAGTTGGTAGGACAATATATACATATACATTCACGTCCTTTAATCCCATTGGGTTGGACAGAACGTTAGAGACATGAAAACATCTCCTTGGTCACTTATTAGCATTAATATTGGGGTTGTGATATCAGATGGCACTTTGGTGATAGATTGCTAGTCTATCGCCCAATAGATCCCATACACCCCTAGTCCCTTAGTCGCCTCCTACGACATGTCTATTAGGAAATAAAGCAATCAATTAGCCTTCTTTGAACGTCCCATTACTAACTAAGAAATTAAATAAGCTGTAAGGTATCTTGGTTGATAATGATTAGGCTAGGCTTAATAGCATAAGATAGGCAATAGGCAAATATTCAGACTCGAGGAAGAAAATTCAATGCCAATAGTCATTGCAGCTCTGACGTTAATCTAAATAATCGTAGTGCTAACCATTACAATCTTATTATTTGGAGTGCGCTCTACGAGAGAGATAAGAGCACTTCACTTTTTATCAATCAATGTCAGAAGTTCCTTAACAATGTTTCTGTGTTTACCTATATGTGTATAATACAGGACACGTGTCGATGAGAAGATAGAAATCTATTAATATCTCTGTTTTCGGTGCTTGAGGCTTTTGACAACGTGTAGAGAGATAAACAGATACATATGTAAATGTACTGTTATGTTGTTAAGGATAGACCGAAGTTTGACGATTCAACAATTCTTGGGTCGTTTAAAATAAGTAAATGTAAAAAATATTTTGTGTTTACATTCATACTTACTAGAAGTATAAATTAGCCAAATATGATCGATTTTCTAAACTTAACTTTTTTTTCTGTCCGCTTCACGTGAAATGTCCCATTTGTTAAACTTACTAACAACAATAAATATGTTTGATAAGGTAATTGGATGAGCAGATAGATAGAGACTAACCTTTTGTCGACAATATTTCTTTTCCCCTTCCCTTCTCTTTATACGTCTCTTATATGGTTTTGTTGTATGGTTTTGTTTTGTCACCCTTCTTTAGTATATCGCCTATTGTTACCACTTATACTAAGACATTCCTTATAGAACTAAAATTTTACATTATTCATATACGCATTTCTTTAACACAATATATCTTATGTACATACGTATACTACGCGAATTACTCGTATACCTTGTGGAGTATTCAGAGTTTCTAGTATCCATTTCCGCGATTGCGAATTAAGAGATTCCATGGCCACTTTGAACCCACGTATTAACCACATATTTAGCATTTATTATGACAGATTGTTGAACACATACATACACGTCTTCATGCCTCTACGTCCCGTGGTAAGCAGAGCCTATCGATCACCACGTGAACGATCCTGATCAATCTCTCTTACTTCACTTACACCCATTAACCTTCTCATACATGCTCTTATGTTCTTCACACTACGTACACCTTTGAGAAGAATGTCTCCAATGAATGTATGGAACATATTCAATGTAAGGATGTCTGCAAATCCTCATTATTATGCGAATAGAATATGTATGGGGCGACGTATTGGAAACCACTTTCACTTAACCTTTGTAGAAGAATTTGTCTTGACATACTTTATACAATTTCTTAACTATACCACACTGGTGTAGTGACTATATGCTTTTCTTCTGCGTTATAAACTTTGTAGCCACATGATCCTTAAGCTAATCAATAAAGTACATGTTATGTGTCTGAGTTGTTGTCCACCTCAAAAAGAATCATAGTCGATATGTATGTATGTATATGAGGCATTATATATATATATATATATATATATATATATATTTATACACTGTTAAGGACTACTGATACAAATACAATACTGAACAGACTACGATATTGATAATGACATTGATCCTTAAATACCTAAGGCAATGCCTAATCCCTTAGTCGCCTTTTACACCAGTCTCCCTTCATAACCATATACCTTTATAAAACGATAATACTACGGTAAGGGAAAAACATCGTGAGGAAACCTACCTGTTCCCTGAACAGGTAATAGTGCTTGTAAATGGCGACACAGCTTACCACCTGTCACATTGAGTACTGACTATCTGGTTAACACGTGGGTTCAAGGTGGCCATTGAATTACTACCTTCGCGATTGCAGAGATATACACCTGAACCTCTGACTACCCTGTAAGGGTTAATGGTCGTGAACGCGTTTGTATTTTTTTGTAATGCCAACCTTGGAGTGTTAAAATATACTTAGTAATATTATCTAAGTTGTGGTCGAGGATAACCACATATAGTGTTTTAATTACGCAATAGCTCATATGTATCAATAAGTGTTGCATAATCCTTCAGTCTGGTACTTACATAGAATGCTAACTAGTTGCATTTCTTGCCGGCATGTCGTAGATACAAAATTTAGTAACTAATAGACTTATCTTCTCGGACAACCTTAGTGTAGAACTTATACAGATCAAATTAGACAGTCTTCTCAAAGCGGGTGTACGTAGTGTGAACAGAAGAGCATGTATGAGAAGGTTAATGGGTGTGAGTGAAGCAAAAGAGATTTGTCAGGATCGTTCCATAGTCCTACCTATCCTCACACTTTAATCCCTTACGGAGTGGATAAAACCTTTGAGAGAAGTTAACATCGCCTTGGTCACTTATTAGCATTAGCATTGTGGTTTTGATGCCATATGGACTATTGGGGCAGTATGCTTGCCTATTGCCTTCTATGACATACTGCAAAGATCGGCAGCTAGTTAGCATTGTTTTTACGTCCTAGACTAGCACGGGACGGATATTGTATATAGCCTAGACAAAAGTTGAACTAGATGTTTCGTCGTCATTTGACTTGATTCATATTGTAAATATGAGTGACGTGGTCGTGAGAGCAATCACAGGAAATCCGTTTGTCTCCACATAGTTCAGTCTGAAGACTTAATTCTTCAGACATAAGAGTGTATGTACAGTAAGATTTTGAATAGTGTATCAATGTATGAATAACATACATCCTACATACATAATTAGTCACTCACTTAGGTTTAGTTATTTTTAAATACTTGCGATTTATACTCATTTTATTAACTATGTGAGACCGGGTCATATCACGATAAATGTATAAAGATATCTGATTGATTACCTTTATTTTGCCCGACGTTTGGACCCAGTTGCATAGGCCGTGGTAAAATAAAGGTAATCAGATATCTTTATAAATTCACTTAGGTTTCGTCACGATGTTTTCCCTCCACTGTTATCCTGACAAATATATTACCTCACAAAACCCCATCAACCTAGGGTCAAAGTCCGTTAATGTTTTTTTCAAAATCTTAGTTCAATATCACTCAGTGATAGTGTGAAGTTGTTAGTGCATTGGCAAAAGTATAAAATTACGCATTAAAATTATGAAATTGTGCTAAAATGTCTTTAGGACCTCTGCTCATACATGTCTTCTATTCTTCACTACCCACTTCCGTCGTAAAACAAATATGATATATCTCTAATTTGATCTGTATTTATTTTTCACGGCGTTCCTCTACCTATAATACACCTTTTCGCTCTTTATCGTTCCATACATAATAGATTTATTACTTATATAAATAATTATAATGTATCAAACACTTTTCACTAATATTAATACTTAATAAGGTTGTTAATTAGCATCTCTAAATCTGTAATTACGGACTCAGTGATTCCACTTCAAACCTACTTATTAAACACAGAGTTAGCACCTAATGTGACAAGAGATAAATCGTTGAAATAAACTGCGGTATAAGTAGTAATAAATAGGAAATAACAAAATATAGGTCAATAGATAGGAGCGCCTAAATCAATGGTGATAAGAGTATTTTTCCACCATTCAAGTTCATCATTTGGGTAAACAAGGAAGTGGTTCTAGGCCGAACTAAGTTCCGGTTCCTATTTGACTTTTAAATACAGGTGTTGTAATGGCCGTAGGGTTATGTAAACTCATTGGTTAGAATGTGCGAAACTGGTTCTTTAATTGAGGTTTTAGTGTTTATTTTTATACGTCTAAGTGTGTTGATAAAGTATTAATATGAGAAACCCGGTCCTAAAGCTAAAGCCGACCAAGCAAATTTAAGTCTCAGATGTTCTGTTGCCGAGAGGTTGATTGATTATGCTGCTATAATCACCTGAGAGTATCACGAAAGAGTTATAATTAGAGGGTATAATGCATTTTTGTAATTATATTGCGTTTGTTTAGGATAGAAGTCAAGTACTTTCCCGCTAAAATTATTCAAATTTCCTATTATGTATTCAATTTATAATATATATTATCGTGTATAATATACAGATATAATAAATTGAAAATAAACTACACACTAAAAATACGTATTGAATCCATCAGTCAAGATTGACATATATTTTTGCTCAATTACGCTTGGACTAACACCAATATACGTACGAGATAAATAAAGATCGAATCTCCGATACTCGAACCCTTATCAAGTGTTTTCGCGCATCAATATCTTTTATCTCTATTTATCATTGTGGAGAACCACACTTATGTTACTATGGGGAACAAAAATAGAAATGTTTTGTTTATATACATGTACTTGCGACCCACCTGGCACGGGTATAAAATATATAGCCTACTCCATTATTGAATGGATGTTATTATACATATAAACCTTCCTCTTGAATTACTCTATCTATTAAAAAAAACGCATCAAAATCCGTTGCATAGTTTCAAAGATTTAAGCATTCAAAAAGGACATATGGACAAAGAAAGCGACTTTGTTTTATACTATGTAGTGATGTTACATAGCCCTTGCTAGTCTGGGACGTAAAATGATGTTACGAGTAACTAGCTGACGATTTCCAGGTAAGTCGTAGGAGGCGATTAAGAGACTAGGGGTAATGAAAACTATTGAATGATGGGTAGTAATATGTGAGCAATGTTTGGCCTAGCAACTTGTCATCAATGTTACATCATATAACATTACAAAATTCAATATTCATGATAAAAAGTGACCAAAGAGATATTATCACTCCCACAAGGATTATCAATACATTTACGGCCTTAAGTTGGGTAAAAAATACTAATTTGGGTCACTAAATCTGTAACTACCCCCAAAGGAACAAACGATGATTATATTGTTATAAATTATAACATTATTTTTATTCATATGACTTTAATAATATTGTTTTGCAAAGAAGTTTTATAACAAAGAAATATAACATCTTGTGACGTACACTCCATGTTGTTATTTTATAAAAACATGTGTTTTTAATTTCAATTAATTGGGATTTAGATTTATAATACGATCAGGTCAACTTTGTTATATATATATATATATTAGCTTTAGTATTCCTGTGCTAGTAGCCGGAAATATTCTTATCTAAGCTACTTAAAGACACTGTTTCATCAGATGCATCTAAAGTGACTAGTTGTTAACCTGTCTCATTTCACAGATACTAATTACCTTTACAGATGATAGGTAGATTTCCTCTAAGTATAATCCTTCATCAAACCAACAGCACTATCTACTATATACCTATCCAGTTACACAGCTGCATGTCAAATATACAGTCTATTTACATACATTCACGCCTTCACTTCCCTAACGAGAGGCAGAGACTATCGACCGCCACCTGGAACGATCCTGACATATCTCGCTTGCCTCACTCACATCCATTAACTAAACATGGTATTCTGTTCTTCACTATGTACAGTAAACGCTAATAGTTGACTCCCAGTAACTTTTTATAAGGTTTAAGTTTATAAGAACAAAAGACAATATTTTACATTTTAAAAGTGGCGCCACTATGCATTGTCATGGCCACTATACGTTCGCGTACTTCGAAATGAAAAATATTGTCTTTTGTTCTTATAAACGTCAACCTTATAAAAAGTTACTGGGACTGCACTTTTAGCGTTGACTGTACGCCCGCCTTGAGAAGAATGTCTCCTATTTGATCTGTATATGTTCTATGCTATCTCTTTATTAGTACTTGTAATAGTACTTACATAGTCTAGTACTCCTAAATTCTATGAAAAATGATATTTTGATCCCATTCATACGTCACAGAGCGATCATGCATCACTTTCGTGATAAAATCGGCTAGGTTATAGGAGATAAGCTTATACTTATTTATACTTTGCACACGTAATCAAGTTATGTACATATGTTTATATAAAGTACCAAGTTATGACATGTCTGGCTTGTTAGCGGTTACTAAAATGTGTTAATCGAAGTGCCTACTTTATATCTTTCTATATTTACGTATAATATCTTCAAAAGGGTGGACAAAAATTGTCACCTAGTCAGCTGTTGTTGTAAGGGAGATTAAGTAAGATATTTAGGGATAGGTAATTGTAATAGGCAAAATTAAACGATATGATAATATATGATAAAATGTCTGAGCCTATGAATAAACTTGTCGATTATTATGTCAAAAACTAATTAGTCATAATTACAATTAATATTATAACTATAAAATTCTTCCACCGGGATAACCAACTATCACTATCACCTGCCACATAGAACGGTCTCAACAAAATATCTCATCCTTGATAAAATATAAAGGAAGGCATTACATTAAACTTGACACTAAGCATCTAGATTCTAGCTCAAGTAAAACCAACAATGAACACATGTCACACGATTTCAATGTAAACAAAACATACCGATTGGTATTTACTCATTTTTTAGTAACTCGTTACCGTTTCTAATTGGTGCTAATTAGGTTCTCACGAATGTTAATGATTCGCGCAGGCATTCTTGAGCAAATTATGCCTCGTTCGAATATTCCTGGTTCTTGTATATATTTATTAAACACTTTTTCCTTGGAGGGGTTGGCAGAAATAATAATAATAATAATATTGCGTATAAGTTGTGGTGTCCACTAGTATTATGGGACTAACACATTGTACACATACATACATAAACATCACACCTGATTCCCTGTAGAGTCGCGCATAGTCCAGATTCTGACTGACCACTTTCGCTCCATTCACACTTTTCATACAAATCTTCTCACACACACTCGGCGGTTATAGATACTCCTAACGTCACCCATTTTTAATATAGCGTCTATCTGATTGTCATATGTATGTCTTGATGCGCCAGCCCGTAACCGCCCTTCCACTTCACTCATATATATTCCTTTTGTCAATCTGCTATCATTCATCCGCATAGCATTGTCTGAGATTTTTACTGACGATTTTAGGGTATTTTAAGGTATACATATATTCTTATATCTACTGCCCTGACGGGATAGAAAGAAACTATATAGGTTACCTTGAACAATCCTGACAAATCTCTCTTGCTTCACTAACATCCATTAATCTACTCATACATGCTCTTCTGTTCTTCACGCTACGTACACACAGGACTAAAACACTGTTAGAGCAGTATATTGTCTTTCCTTATATTCTAAAATTAAGAATGAAAATGATGTATTGAAGACCAAATATAGTAAAACTGTCAACAATTTTAGCGTAAACATGTTTGTGTAGACAAAAATGTTTACCCTACGAGTAATTATTCCAGATTTGGAAAATGCTTCTAAAAAAAGTATGAAAGTGTATTTCGAAAAGGTGCCAAATAAATACGAGAGAAAACTACTACTAGATACAAAAATATCATGATGCAATTCATCTTACAATTAACCGTAGTTTAATTATAACCAAGGTCGTCTTATCGTCTCGAACACCTTTAGAGTAAATATCGAAAATGGAAAATATATTAGCGATTATATTTAGTATTGCACCAGCTTTTGAGGTGAATGCACGTACAATTTGCTACTTTTTAGGTTAATGTACTGATAAATTAAACCTAAATTCTCACGTTAGATTATACGTTGCATTGCTTTGTGAATATTAGTTTTTAATGATCGAAGTGTTAGTGTTATTTTTCCATTTTGTGCGTAATTTTATTGTTGTGTACATGTGAACTTTGGACAAAATGCCCAAATTGGAATTTGAAAAATTCGTCGCCAAGCTCGCCAGATTAGTGAGTGTATGTTTTTTAATTATGTTTTTAAATTACTTCCTGTACGGGACTTGATAAAATGTATCCAGCTGCCTTTGTTACATTGTTATGTAAACTAAGGCTTTTTTCTTGCATTTTTGGGTCAATATTCTTCTTATTTATAATATAGACCTTTTTTATATTTATTGCCAGTGTTTCCTTACAAAAAACAGACTAAATATGACAAAAGGTATTCGAAAATATTTATCCTTTTTGGGATTATTCCATAAATCTGTCTTCAAACATCCATTAAAG